>JANSMC010000134.1:0-61257 GCA_029299015.1 Ophiostoma montium
CTACCCTACCGTATCCTCTACCCTATCCTTACCCTATTTCCTTCATTTACGTGAAAAGCGGGGCGTTTTGGATTCCAAAACGCATTTCCCACACTCCCGGCCCGCCCCGCTTTATTTGGGTGCGGAAAGCGGGAAAAGCGGGGCGTTTTTGATTCCAAAACGTGTGGAATAGGGACTAGGCTATCGAGGCACAGGTATCGCCCGAGACAACTGACAAAACGTTAGGCGGGAAGATAGTAGCGAGCGGAGCTAAATAAGGAAAACTCACCATAGTGAAAGGTGTCACAGTCGGTTACCATTCCTGTTTCTATGGGCGTCGGCGTCGTCACGCCGTTGTCCGATGAGGTGGACGTCGTAGATGCTGTGATCTTGGTCAGCGTCGCGGCGGTGGTGGTGGTGGTGCCGCCGCCTAGGACACCGATGCAAACAGAGTCGCCCAGGCCGAGAGACGCACAGCTGCTGCCGACGGCCGGGTTCCACGCGTAAAAGTTTGTCAGGCTGATTCCAGCAGACGTGGCGATGGCGCTGCAAGTGTCGCCCGAGACGACGAGATGAAACTTGTCACAGCTGCTGACTACCCCTGTCTGGACTGGCAAGGGTGTGGAGGTGCCGTTGCTAGTGGACGGTGTACTGCCAGTGGCGTTGCTCACGCCCGTTATGCCAACGCATACGTAGTCACCCAGACCGAGAGAAGAACAGTTCGATCCCACGGCTGGGTTCCACGCATAAAAGCCTGTCAGGCTGATGCCAGCCGCCGTCGCGATGGCGCTGCAGGTATCGCCTGCTACGACGAGATGGAAAGAGTCACAGTTGCTGACCATGCCCGTCTGGACGGGCGCGAGTGTTGAGACTGTCGAGCCTGTCAATAATCGCGTTGTCGTTGTGGTTAAAGACCAGTTACCAGTGGTGTTAGCGCTGGTAGTGCCGCCCGCGATGACTCTGGTCTGGGTGACGATAAATGACGTGACCTCGGTCACCGTCCATGTTAGCGTCACCGTGCTGCTGTTGCCGATACCGGCCCAGTTCATAGGGACGTAGGCCGGGATGCTGGTGGTCTGTGAGTACAAGTATGTCGGTGTGGAAGATGGGACGACCGGCGAGGCCGCCATGAGCGCTACCGGGCGAGCCCTAAGGTCAGCAGCCTGGGCATTGGCGTTGTCGTCGCCGTCGTTGTCCTCCTCGTCTTCGCTCATCCCCAAGCTCCTTCGCCGAGTACCAATGCCTGTACCTTTGCAAGATATCTTTGGTCCTCCGGCGGACACGATCGCGCGCTCGACGCAGCCAGCCTTCATTAAGATAGGTAGGTTAAAGAATACGTAGGCTCCGTCGTCATCTGTGGCTTCGTGCCAGTCCCAGCCGGTGAGGGCGCCGCAGCCTTTCTCCTGCTTCTTCAGCGCAGCACCACCGTCGTCGGACCAGCCCTCGATGTTGTAGATCTTGAAAGAATAGGCTATAAAGGAGTCCCTGCAAGAATCTTGATTAGTATCCTCATGTCCGCAAGTGTCGTATTGTATTTCTCTCCGTCTCTGTCTGTCTCTCTTTTTCTCTGTCTTTCTCTGTCTCTCACGTACGAGAAAGAGCAGTCGACCACTGCTGAGGGTGCCGGGACCACCGTTTGGGTAGAGGTGGCGGTCGTCGTCGAAGAACTCGTTGAGAGATACGACTTCGTGCAACCGGCCAGGTCCGTGCAGCCAATCTGTGACAGTCCGGCGTAAGTGCACACCTCACAGTTGCTTGTAGCTGTCTCATACAGGACTGCAGCACTGGTTGTCTTGGTCGGCATGGCTGTGTAGGCGCACGAGTTGCCACCTCCGCCGGTCGTGGTCTTGGGCGCAAAGGTCGACCCAGAGCAGACGCAGTATTCTGAGGTAGTGTAGTCGAGTTTAGTATTTTGAAAATTATGATTATCGATAGAGAATTGTAAATCAGCACAAGCAAATAAACTCACGTGCAGTGATGCCCTGGTCGGGGTCCTGGCCCTGATACGTGCAGGGAATGTACGAGACAGTGGTGGCAGAGCTGGTCGGCAGGCTGCTGTCCCCCTTGTGGTATGTGAAGCCAAAGAGACCACCGGCGCCCAGCTGAGGCAAAGCACCGACCGGGTTGTCCATGGCCCAGGTACTCGGACTGTAGCTGGCACCGTTCCAAGTGCAGTCGGCTGTGGTTGTCCACGACGTAGTCGTTGTGCCGGTGGTTTCGCAGGCGAGCGTCGGATCACACCTCTGGCTGTCGCATGTCGATGTGCTTGACGAGCCGTAGTTGGTCACGGTGCAGGGCACCTCGCAGTTGGTAACGGTGTGGCTGGTGGAACATGACGTCTTTGTGGTGCTGTCGTCATCATTACCACTGCCGTTGTCGTCATCATTACCACTACCTTTGTCGTCGTCGTCGTCGCTCTCATCGCAACCCGCGCCGAGGCAGTTATCTCCATCAGCACCACTTGGACAGCCGAGACCGACACAACCGCAGATTCCAGTGCAGTGAGGAGACGGATGGCAGTTGAGCAGACACACGGAGCCGCAGCCGACGACGCAGGTCGGCGACGGCGAGCCCGAGTTGACACTTACTGAGCCGACCATTCCCGGAGGTGGTCCGGGTGGGGGAATAGACGTAGGAGTAGAAGCATCAGAAGAGGAAATAGACGTAGGAGTAGAAGCATCAGAAGAGGGAATAGACGTAGGAGTAGAAGCATCAGAAGAGGAAATAGACGTAGGAGTAGAAGCATCAGAAGAGGGAATAGACGTAGGAGTAGAAGCATCAGAAGAGGGAATGGACGTAGGAGTAGAAGCATCAGAAGAGGAAATAGACGTAGGAGTAGAAGCATCAGAAGAGGAAATAGACGTAGGAGTAGAAGCATCAGAAGAGGGAATAGACGTAGGAGTAGAAGCATCAGAAGAGGGAATGGACGTAGGAGTAGAAGCATCAGAAGAGGAAATAGACGTAGGAGTAGAAGCATCAGAAGAGGGAATAGACGTAGGAGTAGAAGCATCAGAAGAGGGAATGGACGTAGGAGTAGAAGCATCAGAAGAGGGAATAGACGTAGGAGTAGAAGCATCAGAAGAGGAAATAGACGTAGGAGTAGAAACATCAGAAGCAGGAGTAGTCGTGGCTATAGCCGTCGTCGCCTGCGACCCTTTGTACGGCCCCGGGCGGTAGGTATAGATAATGCCGGGCAAGACAGTAGTCGTGGAGGACTTGGTGATGGTGTTGTTGGCCTGCTGGAGCACGGTGGACGGCATGTTGATGCTGCTGGTAAAGTAGATGATGGTGTCGCTGACGTCGGTCCAGATGACGTTGTAGAACGAGATGGTGTCGGTGGTGAGGGCGGGGATGGTTATGGTGGTGACAACAGTCGATGTGACGTAAGCGATAGAGGTCTGGCCGTCGGCACCGGTGCTGGTCGACGTCCACAGCTGGTCGATCGTCTCCGTGACCGGTGGCTGGCTAATGGTGGTCATTGTCGACAGCGTCAACGGCGGCAGGACAAAGGTGCAGGGCGGGATGCAGGCGATGGTAGCGTTAGGGTCGGTCAGTACGCTAGGGTCAATATAGACGACGCTGGAGCCGTTGGTGACCTGCGTGCCGTTGTCGTGGTAGTTAGTGGCCAGGTCCATGGCCCAGTCCGAGGTGCCGGCAAAATTCATGCCCTCGACCCAGGACACACGTGAGTTGTACGCGTTTGTCGAAAGGTACGAGATCCACTGCGTCTCGTTGTAGACCATAATGTCACCGGCCTCGTCCGAGTAGTATCGCTGGGCGTTGGCATCGGGCGAGCTCAGAATCTGCCCAATCTCCCAGTTGCTGATATAGCCGGCCGTGTCAGTGCAGATGCCCGGTGTAGCGCCACTATCAGGGCCGACATAGGTGCCTGTTGGTTTTGTCAGATTCACTTTGTACTCGCACTTGAAGCCAAACTAGCACTCGCACTTACACATCTCCGTGTGGCATCCTGCCTCAGTCATTTTGAAGCTGCGACCGTACAGCGCCTGGCCGACCATGACCTTGTTGGACGGCACGCCGGCCTTTGTGATCATGGCCAGCGCCGACAGCGTTTCGGTCTTGTTTACCTGCGATCGCAGGCAGTTTCCGGCGACGCAGCCCGGGCTAGAATACCAGTTAGCACGAGCATGTGAGAGAGAATCCGCATTAGAATCAGATTCAAAAGCAGCGTAAACTCACTCGCTAAAGCTGCTGCCATAGTCCCACTGGCCGTGAAGGTCGTATGTCATGTAGATGATGTAGTCGACCACCTCGCCGATCTCCTTGATTGGGAAGTTGCGCAAATACCAATAGGACGCAGGCGCCGCAATAGACAACGTGTACCTGTCCGTCGGCAGCCGTGCCCGCATGTCCCGCAGGAAGGCCAGGTAGTTTGTGGCGTCCTCGGCGGTGCCGGCCGGGATACCCGGGATGTCTGTAGCGCCGGGGTACTCCCAGTCGAAGTCTACGCCGTCGAGGTGGTTTGCTTTGATAAACTAACCGCATTAGCTTGGTTTGGTTTGGTTTCGGCCTGCCTCGCGTGTCTTTTCCTTCACGTCCGACTTCATACTTACCGCTACTATGTTATCGGCAAACTTCTGCCGCTGCGCCTCCGACACGCCCTCACGAAAGATGGGGTACGTCTGCGGGCTGGTGGAAAAGGCCCAGCCACCAAAGGAGAGGATCCGCTTGTAGCCTGTGCCGGCCAGGAAGCTGTCAAACATGTCCTGGTAGCCGCTGACGTCGACGGCGTAGTCGTCTGTGATGTTGCCAAAGGCAAAGTGCACGTGCGTGTACTTTGATGGTATGTCCGCTGGGTCCATGTGCAGACAGGACCGGTCCTTGTTCCACGACTCAAAATAGCCCACAGTCGCAAACGATTTTGGCGCCACGGACTGGATGACGGAAAAGCCGCAGTTGGAAATGCAACCGTTGCTGCCGGCCCGTGCCGTGCCAGGTGCTCCCGTGTCCGCCGGATCCGGCGTGCAAAAGTCCGCCGTGATCCCGCACTGGCCCCAGATGTCACAGCACGCATTGATCGGGCACGGGTTGAGATCTGCCCAGGCCGTGAAGTTGCTCGTGGGTATCGTGTCATTGACCTGCGGGCCGCACACTGCGCTGGACACAGGTGCCGGGAAAGGTGGAGTACCAGTGCTGAGACAGATATACTGGCCGATCTGCAGATTCGAGCAGCCCATCCATCCCCAGGTATTGTCATTGTTGTCCTCGATGGCCGTAATGTTGATACCATACGTCAGCGCTATGGCTGAGCACGTGTCTCCCGTGCTCACCACATACGTATAGCACGTTCCGTTGGCATACGCTGCCGGAGAGGTGGCGTCTGCTCGTCGGTGCAAATTGGATGCCGTGGCCTCGTCGTCTTCTGCGACTAATAGCAGCTCTGGCCTCGAAGCTGCTGACCACCACGTCGAGGTCGGCGATGGTCCGTCGCCCTGCAGACACTTGCCTTCGGTCCACTGGGCCAGAGCCGCTTGAATTCGGGCCACGTTCACGTTGCCCCCCCCTTCTGAGTCGACCATGACCCCAAAGACTGCCTGACCGGCAGAGGTGGGGGGCGAAGAGCTTCCGCTGCTGGTCCTGTTGTTGTTGTTGTTGTTGTTGTTGTTGCTTCCACAGTACTGCAACGCCGCGCTCGGTGCCTCGATAAAGGCCTGCGCGTCGGCAAATGCGCCGAGCACGTTGACGGCGCTCGCTGTCTGCACGCCCGACCCGATAAACACGCCGGCGACAGTGCTGCCCGAGGAAGCAAACAGACCGAGACCGAGTCTGTCATCGGGGTTGTTTTCCGCATACGAGAAAAGATGGCTCAAAAGAGACGCCGATTCTGATGATGACAAAGACTTGGTGGACCCGTTACCAGTGCCCCAAGAAAGTGCCATCGGCCGCACAGTCGCACGTGCCGTCGTCTCGTTTCCCTGCTGCGACAACGACCGCGCCGCATGGCCGTTGGTACGCTTAGACGCCGATATGGTGGCGGCAGCGGCTGACAAATCTGCCTCTACCGCGCACGCGCGAATGGTATAGTGGTTGCGACTGTCATTGACGGCGTTGAACAGGTTGGTATCAAACAAGACCGTCTCGTTGCATCTGCTGAGCACGTGCAGGCTGTGATAATGCGTCCAGCCGACCGGGTCATGGCCGAGCTCGCTGCACACCTGTGGACAGCGTGAGCGGATGGACGAATATTCTGCGGCAGCAAAGACTTTGGTAAATGCCAGCAGAAGTAGTATGGCAAGTCTAGCCATGGGCTGGGGCCGTCGCGTGTGGTTGTAAGCCATCATGTAGGAAATATGATGGTGAATGGTGAATGGTGAATGGTGAATAAGAAATAAGATGATGAATGGTGAATAACGAAGAGATGGACCAGCAAAGTAATGGCCAGAGGACTGAAAAAATAGAAAGAGATAATCAAAGGAACAGCACTCGAAGGGGCCCAGAGTACACCATACTATGTACAAATGAGCGTCTACATGAGGCAGGACAAGCAGCTTTATGTGAGCGGCCTGCAGGCACTTTACGAATACGTTGAAGATATCAAAGAGAGGGATTATGTTAAGCTTCAGCTTATGCTTAACAGCGCAGGCAGGCCCAAGCCAAAGCAACATTCAAGGACCTAGAGCACCGCTATTCAAGCACTGACTTTGACGTACTTTGCACCTAATTCAATCCCTATAGACGTGCTAGAGTTAGATAAAGGATTATATTAGGATACATAGGGGTTAGATGAGATGGAACCTCACCATATTCTGAAGTCCTACGTTTGAAAGGCCTAGGAAGAGTATTCTGACGGAATCTACGTACTGTAGCCGATAGTATGCCTGCGCGGTGCCAGGCTCTGATAGAAACGAACGGCATGCATATCCCGTTTCAAAAAAGCACATCTAATTCGCTAGAGACCCCTGTATCTCCGTCAAAATATAGTGTGTTTATATAGATCCTATATCCTATAGATCCTATAGATCCTGTATCCTATACGAGTAGATCCTATAGATCCTATTGTGTGTAGTGCAGTGGAAAGTGCCACCGACAAGACCAAGCAGGAGCGTCATTTTGAGATCCTATAGATCCTATAGATCCTATATCCTATGGATCCTATAGATCCTATAGATCCTATAGATCCTATAGATCCTATAGATCCTATAGATCCTATAGATCCTAGATCCTATTGTGTGGTGCGGTGCAAGGTGCCACGGACAAGACCAAACAGGAGCGTCATTTTGAGATCCTAAAAATCCTATCATCCTATGTCCAAGTACGATAGGGCATTTTCAGTACGACTATGAGTACATCTGGTGTATAAGAATACGACAGACTTACCCATAATACCATATTCAGTAGTAACCACATGTGGAGTATCCATGTTTCTAGTCGTACTCGATCTCTACCACGGGTGGGATGAGAGGAGGCGCGAGAAGAATAAATGAACTATAAAGAAGAAGAGGAAGTAGGACGAAATCAAGAATAGGCAGGTCCTCTGTAGTAGGAACGCGGAGTGGGAAGAATGCCGCCTATCGGAGACGCCTTGACAGAGGCACCTCAAGGATTGGAGGGATCCTCGTCCCTATCAGTGGGTCCTGATATGGGGCGAAAAGCGTGCCAGAATTTCCGTATTAAGCTTAGAAAAGTCTATAATACGACGTACGGCGTAGAGTGGTGTCATTTATTATCACGAGATTATAATCCAGTTCGTCAAGCACTTTTGGAGGATTTCAAACGACCGATTCCTTGATGTTCGTCAAGTGCTCTCGGAGGATTTCAAGCGACCCATTCCTTAATATTCGCCAAACACTCTGATAGGGTTTCAAGCGACCTATTTCTTGATATTCGTCTAGCACTTTTGTAGGATTTGAAACGACCTATTCCTTAATGTTCGTCAAGCAGTTTTGTAGGATTTGAAATGACCCATTCCTTAATGTTCGTCAAGCAGTTTTGTAGGACTTGAAATGACCCATTCCCTGATACGAGTGCAGTCATAGTGTACAACGGAAACTGTAAATTCTTCGGGAACTATGGAGTGGGATGAAACAATAGCTTGCATGAGGTGGTTTCCGATGCAGCTAGTTATCACGGTAGGAGTAGTACTCCGTAGAAAGAATTATGCAAGGTGAGATACCACTTCGTACGGATTTCACCTGGCAAGAGGAGGCGCAATCGACTACGACATTACTTCGTCCTGGGTTCTTTCGCCTACTCCCGTAGATAAAGGCCTTAGTACTGAGTATGCTCCGTACAACATAGCATCCTCGGACAGACAGCAGCGTCCTAGAAAAAGGCTGCCTATGCCCGTTTTTTTTTCTTTCTTTTCACACCAAAATCCCCATCAAGCCATCTTACAATGTTTCTGCGTCGTCTTCTGCTGAGTGGCCTCGTGCTACTAAACGGACTTGCGGATGCCCGTGCCGTCCATGGGACCGGCTTCATCGACAAGGTCACGCATAGAGCGTATGTTCATGTACTCCGTACGTACGAATGGAGAGATTAGCAGTCCGACTAACAATACTCCGTACAGACTCCATGACCCCAGTTTTGTGCTCAAGGCCAGGCAGTCCACCACCAGTGCCCCGTACGCCTTGTGCCGTGCTGCCTGCGGATCTGGCTGTACCTCTTCCTGCTCAGCATCCTCTGCCAAAAAGCGGTCGCTTATTGGCTCCGTGAGTGTCAACGCAACTTCTGTCTCGGACAACTTGGGCCTGAACAAGCGTGTCATCCAAGAGATCGACCAAGAGGGAATAGACGAGTATTTGGCTAAAACAGGGGGTACGTGGAAGGAGCCCATACTCGACTCCCCAGCGACTTCTCCCAATTCAAATGCTCTGAGCCTCGACTACACTGGTAAGCTGCTCGCTCTACAAGTTTGAAAATCTACCTTTGCTAACAAATGCCTCCAGATGAAGACGGAACGCAATATACCTATGCCGCCGAGAGAGTATTTGCAAACTACCATGATGACGACACCTTAAGAATGGGAACGCCCGGACTGGTCGGCTGCACGGTGTTGACGATCGTGTCAGATGAGGCCGTGTACATGGTGAAGGCCTCCCAAAATGACAAACTATTGTGTGGTTGAAGCTAACAGACTATAGGCGCACTTATTTGAAAGCCTCGCCTTTGACCGTGATGACACCGTGCCTCCGGCCACAGCGCTGAGACGAAACTTTCTCAACCTCATCAGAGAAAGGAAATTGTGGAGAAGCAAGGGCACGGCCATTACGCGAAGTCTCTACAAAAACAAGAACACCAAAGCTTACATCATGACGCCGAAAACTCCGGCCCATTCCACCCAAGCGGAAGTTGAAGCGGCAAATGCAGACAGTACAAGACTGGGCTATCCAGAAGCCATTGCTACTATAAGTCAAACTTTGGTGGAGCTTATCGGGGAGCTAGATATAGTTGTAGTTGGATATGAGGCGGATGATGATGAGGACTTACCTGCACATAGAGGCATAGCGTTGTTCGAGTACGACGCAAATGCGGATGGCCGCAAGAATGGAGGCTGGAGGCTTTGGTATGAGCAGAATACCGTAACAGGGGGCTCAATAGCAAGTTAGACAGGAAATGCTTATGTTGGTCGAGCCTATTTGGCTTCTACTCGCCCCTGTGCGCCCCTAGGGTAGCCCTCTGTACGGAGTATGAGCTGTATCAGGACGGACATCTACAGCAATACAGTACAGCTACTGTGATGGCCACTGTTGCACTGTAGCAGTAGGGGCAAAGGCCCTCTAAAGATCTAGTAAAGATGTCGAAGTAGGTAGATAACGGTTGTTGCCAGACTGCGTTCTGGCTCCATCACCACCACCACCACCACCACTACCCTACCTGTATGGATGCCTGGTATTTCAGGTATCTGAATCCTTATGAATGTCCAAATACGAGTTAACGAGCTCAAGCCGAACATAAATACCACCTCCCTCCCACCCCCTTTTTGCCCACGGTAGGAACGCGCGATTATCTCTGCCTAGCTCAATTGTTTTACCCCTCATCCACCTCATCCATGGCTCACGCAACATTCTACGACTTGCCCGTCGAGCTGGTCGAGTCTATCATATCGTTTGTGGACTTCCCGGACATCTGCTCGCTTCGTCTCGTGAGCCGCGCAATCAATGACAGGACCCCTCATGGCCGTTTCAAGTCCTTTTGTCGGCGCAAGGAAATCCTCCTCACCTTGCCCACTCTCGAGAATCTCGTACGTATCACAAGCCAAGACCGCTACGGCCGCCGCGTGGCATGTCTCTTGCAATACTGCACCTTGACTGGCCTCGTGGAGGAGAATAAGGACGACCCAAGGGCGACGCCGCCGCTGCCAGTGACAGGTGAAGACGCAGACATGACGGCACGGCAGACAGAGCTCCTCACAGAGGTATTCCGCAACATCATGAAGGCGAGACAAAAAGACGACAAATACGGACACAGCAGCATAACATTACTGAGATTGCGGGTCGCCATTCGCCAGCAGGACGGCGTGCTGCGTGACACAAAAAAAATTGGCTGGAGCTGTTTACCTATCTGGGACATGGCTCAGCGGACGTTTCGCATCGCGATAGATGCGCTGCTGGCCTCGAATCTAGGCATCAGCAGGCGCCTGGATGTCTTTCGCTCCCAGCAGCAATGCAGCCTTTCAACCCGTGTTTTTGTCGACATTCTGCAAGACAGGATGGCGGGAGCATCACTCTCATCGTTGACGTCCGTTTTCTCGACATTGCAGCACCTGGATATAAGCCTGTCAGGGCCCCATCGTGTCTCAGGGCGGCGGATCACACGCGAAGGCACCGCTACACGATTTCCGATCGTCGAACTGCAAGCTGTCTACTTTATGGAAGCCTTGCACACGATCCTAGATTTGGTGGCTACCGGTGTTCTACCAACGATGAAAAAACTTGACATTCATTGGTACAAAGTACAACCGTACCGGCCAAAACCAGATGAAGAGGAAGAGGGGGAGGGGGGATCTTCCGTCACACTCCCCGAATCATCCCTACTGCCGCCACCATCCTCTACATTCGAGAAGCTGTCTACCACATCAATACGCCTCGACTCTTTTGCTCTCAGCGGCGTAAGTTTTGCCACCGCTGATGGTCTTATGCGGGTCCTACAGGCGATGCAGCCCAGCCATGTCACGCTGTTTGAGATCACGACGCCCAGAGGCGCGTATGATGCGGTGTTTGCCTACCTCGCAGATCCGGCCAACCCCGTCACATCCTACCACCTGGACGACTTGAATGATTCCACTAATCACAAGTTGCGCTATATGTATTTCTTCGGCCCGGCCAAGCCAAAGTTCCCGGGCACGCGGGGCTGGCCGCATCCCAGGACGCTGACCCGTGGTACGGACGAGGCCAAAACTGCCATCGGCTTTGAAATAAGACCGAGTCGAGTTGTGGGCTCGGGTGCGTCCATGAACTGGAGAGCTGCAAGAGCCAGAGAGTTTGGTATGATTTGGTCGATTCCATAGTTAGGATTTTCGGATGTAATAGGAGGTGGTTGTTGAGGGCGGAGGCAGAGGTGAGGCCCTTGTTTATACCCATAGTGGTTCAATGTATGAAATTTGCCATACTTTCCATAAAAAACTTTCAACTATTATCCTCGGTGCCTACCTTTTTGCGAAAGCTTCCTGCTTCTTGTCATGCAGACTTTTGAGTGTGAGCCCTCACCAAGGCAGCTCTGCGGTTGCAGGGGACAATGTATGACGCGGCAGTATGCTCCTCTGGTCGCCCTCTTTTATTTCCGACTCCAGTCTGCCCAGTAACCTGTCCGTCTTCGAGGACAGCTGGAGCCTACAGAGTTATCGCTTTTCAGTCTCGACTCTCACATTGGCTGCAATGCACCACACTTAGACCATTAAACTTGGAGCCAGCGAACGTTATCAGAGATCCTAAAGCTACCATCACTATCTCGTGAGGCTATCCATAGTCACAGAAAAGTCCACGCCTGTCGCGAACATCCAGCTTGCCTTCTCATACACATCATATGTCGTCTTCGAAATCGAAGTCTTGGACAGGAGCTGCTGTACGACATCTCCAGCCACAGGCATTTCGAACCTAATGCCGGCAAGTTCCGAGATGATAGTAAGGGCGCCGCGAAGGCGCTCGGTGTATTGAAACCGGAGTGATACAACTCCCGATGTTGACCTCTGCTCATAGTAGTTCACCTGCAGCAACATCAAGCTGCTTTTATCCTCCTCGAATGAGTGATGAAACAAATCGCCACAAAGAAGGCAATCAAGGCTAACAGTATCCAACATGCGACCGGGACAACAGTTGCTAGAAGATGTAGCAATAGAAGAACGGCGGACACATCAAAGATGCAGGCAACGAGGCATCCTGTCTTGAAGAGAATATGCCAGCTGAAAGGCTGGCATACGGAGTACTCGTACTCGTTTGCTGATCCGCCAAAAGGCGGGTAAAGTCCGGGGCGGCGCTAGTCCCGGCGCCTTCCCTTTAGGAGGGCGCCGTTAGCCACCGCCCCTCGATGGCAAACGTGATGGCCAGGAAAGCCCTTTTTACTGTTCATCTTGTTAACGAGATCCCATGGATAAAGGTAAACAAACGTACTGTTTAGCCCATTGGCTAATGTTGTGGCATAGTCGGAAGCATTGCCAGCAGTTGTGGAAGGGGGCGCGCGATAATAGTAGAGAAGATATTGCGGATGTTCGGATTTGCATTGCTCTGTAAAAGGAATTTGGCAACGAAAAGATAGATAGATGATGTTGCTTGGAAGAGAAGAACAGATTTGAGAGAAGCGGCAATCTAGTAAAGGGGTAGAAAAGGGGACAGGTGGCTTCAACTTTTTTTTGCATCAAAACAAAGGCGCGTCGCTCCTGCCTCATAAATCACTGGTTGCTCTTTCCTCCAAAACCCTACAGAGTATCGTACCTTCCTTGCAGACCCTCAACACTGCCAAGGTAGGAGCAGAGGTCTAATAAGACTACAGACAAGAGTAACTCAATGGACAATGGAGGGGAATGGAAGGGAATGGAAGGTTACTGGGCGAATGACGGGCTCAATCTGGCAAGGAAAGAGCAAAAATGAGCGAGAATAGCGAGAGTGGATCGTTTACGAGCTGGTCAAAATGTGCCGACCATGGTACATAATAGAGCAGAGTTGATTTCCAACCCTTCCAAGGGCGGTAATGACATGTTGGTCGTACTACTACGACGACTACTGAGTAGCTTCCTGCCCCGACAAGATTCTCCTGATTGATTACGAGTACGAGTACATACAATTATGGCCAATATCTCATGTGGCAGCTGTTATGCGCCTGCACGGAATAAGACGAGACGATGAAGACTGAACCCCCCACAATATGCTGATCATCTCCACTTTCATTTGTTGTTTGTTTTGATCGTCCCTTCCCCGTACCCCCGTACGGAGTACGGAGTACACACAGTCAACTGTTTGTGGCTTGCTGGTTATGTATCTTATTGGTCAGTCATCGGATCCACGTTGCTGAGGCCTGAAGTTTTACTTGTCTGTGCGCTAGACTAGGGCACTGATCCAGCGGGGCAACACCTGCAGTAAAACGGGACAGAAAACACAGAAAAGGACTACTCCGTAGCTGCAATCCGACCATGGATACAGCTTCTGCCCACACAGCACCCGTCCAAAGGCCACTGCTGTGTTTCGATCCACTATTTTTGTGATCCACCTGCGGTATGATCCTTCGCGGGAGGTCAGCCAGTTACAAGTCGAAGTACGAGTAGTGGAACCAATCAGAGCACAAAGCTGAATGATTCTAGCAGAACTGCTAATAGAATAGCTGCGTGGTGTTTGGTTTGTCAACAGAAATAAGTGTACTCAGTACTCCGTAGACACATTTGCCACTTCCTAAATCGGTGGAACGTTCCTTCCTCCGACACTTCTTCATCTTCATTCACACTTGTCCCACACAATGACACAAGACCTGTACTCAGTACATCACGGAGAATACGAAGCCGACACTGCGTCGGTCTCCACGAGGCCGAGGATATACGGGGTATGTTGGAGATTCTGTTGTACTCGTACTTCGTACGGAGTACTCGTAGTGTCTTTTCCTTGATATCGCCTTCAACGTTCATCAGGGGCTAGTGTATTTTCCCCGTCCTCCTCGCCGTGTGTCAGAAACTACGAGTACTGAGTACTGAGTACAAAGTACTTTGTGGGGCTATGTACTCGTACTCCGCACGGAGTACTCGTAGGGACGGGCAGGAAGGCCCACTCTCCACATAGGCACGGCTATCTGCCTGTCGCGACGACATGCGGATACTCGTACTCCGTGCTCGTAGAAAAATGGGCTGGTGACGGGGGATAACACGGCATGATAAGAGATGATAGATAAGACGGGGGACGGCAGGCCCAGCGACGGGAAGGCGACAACTACCAAAGGGCACGTGATGGTCTACCACATGGTGCGCTGACGGCCCCCCGTCGCCGGCAGATGCGTCGACTCGGTGCCCGTTAGGCAATATATTGCGGTATACTCGTACGTGACGGCACAGACACTGCCTCTGAGTATTTTCTCCGTAGCTTCTTACATTGACCCTGTCATCCGCCCATCTCCTCAGGAAGTGCACATCATGGCTGAAGCAACAGAAATCGCCCAGTACGACGTCGTCGTTGTCGGCGGCGGCCCCGTCGGCCTGCTGGTGGCCTACCAGATGCAGCGCTTTGGCGTGACAGCGTGCGTGCTGGAGCAGAACGACAAGTCGACGCAGGACGCATACGGCCGCGCCATTGCGCTGTTTCCGCGCACGACGGAGCAGCTGGACCAACTCGAGCTGATGGAGCCGCTGCAGCAGCTGGGCTTTGCCTGCCGCACGAGCGTCACGTACAAGGACGGCGAGCGCGTGCTGCCCGGCCGCGTGTGGACATTTATGGAGCAGATGGGTGATACGGCCTTTGATTTTACTTTGGTGCTGCGCCAAATGTACACCGAGGCCGTGCTGCGCGAAAAGCTGGCGGCCGTTGGCGGCGGCTTCCATGCGTCGACGCAGTGCACCGACTTTACCGTCGACACGGCTGTGCCGCACGGCGGGTTTGCGGTGACGTCGACGTTTGTCGACAAGCTAACCGGCAAGCCGTTCCAGCTGAAGAGCAAGTACCTGGTGGGCGCCGACGGCGGCCGCAGCTTTGTACGCCGCCACGCACAGATTCCATTTGACGGCGACAGCACAGAGGACCAGTGGATCCGCATTGACGGGCTGGTCGAGACGGACATGCCGATCACGCGGTCATATGGGTAGGTGTCTCTTATGTCTTTTTTCTGTTTCTGCACGTATCACTGACACCCACCTCAGCGCAATTGAGAGCCGCACACATGGCAACGTCCTCTGGGCTCCTCTGGACCACGGTGCCACCCGCATCGGCTACGCATACAGCGCCAAGATTGCCGAAAAATACCCTGGTGGCGTCACCGAGGAGGTCGCTGTCAAAGAGGCCATTGAGAGCATGAAGCCCTTCAACGTCAACTTCAAGCAGGTCCACTGGTGGACGCTATACACCATTGGCCAGCGTATGGCCCGTGATTTTGCCGCCCATGACTACCGTGTCTTCATCGCCGGTGACGCCGCCCACACCCATAGCAGCGGCGCCGCCCAGGGCCTCAATACGGGCATCCACGACGCCGTCAACCTTGCCTGGAAGTTGGCCCTGTCCGTGCGCGGGCTTGTCGACCCGGCGGCCCTGCTGCCCACCTATGCCGCCGAGCGCCAGACTGCCGTCCAGCAGCTCATCGACTACGACCGCGACATTGCCCTGCTCATGTCGCGCAAGTGGCCCGCCTGGTACAAGGGCGATCCGGATGCCGACCCGAACCTGGCCCTGGGCGAGCTGTTTGAGCGCGCCGCGCCCTTTAACACGGGCCTGGGCATTGCCTACCCCTTTAACCTGGTGAACCAGGACGCATCCGCTTACCAGTCGACGCTCGTTGCCGGCAGCCGCCCGCCCGACGTCGACCTTGCAATTCCGGGCACTCTGCAGACGGTCCGCCTGCAGCGCGTGACCCGCAATGTCGCCCGCTTTGTCGTCGTCGTACTCGCTGGCGAACCGGAAGCTACGCTTCCGCAGCGGTCCGCCTTTGCCCAGGATGCGGCCATCGCCAAGCTCCAGGCTCACCCTGCTGTGCGCTTCCTGACCGTGCCGGCTGCAGCGGGAAACTCGCCCTATGAGACTCTGGGGGGGCTGCCACTGGGCGATACGTACTACGATGGCACCGGCGCCGCACATCGCGCGCTGGGCGTCGACCCAACGGCCGGCGGCATCGTCATCCTGCGGCCAGACGGGCTAGTTGGTACGGCGAGCCCACTGGTGGCATCGAGCGTGCAGGCTTATTTTGATAGAATTTTTGTGTAAATGGATTTTTGTTGTGTTATATATAATAACGAGTACTTTGTAACCAAAGAGCACGCTGATAACCAAGACAAGTTGGGACAAGTCTACTCCGTTAGTTGACACTCTTAGCACCGGGCAGAGGATGCGCTAACGGGCAACTGACGGACAACGGCCGCGAAGCTACTCATTATTTGTACGCGTGCTAACAGTATGTAAATAGGACAAATGACAGTTGTCGTCCATCTGTGACGTATTGCCTTCTTCGGACACAAACACTCTAGCCACAGCAACCCATCTGATTCTTCATTGCCTGTAACCGGTTCGCAATATGCCTGTCATTCCCGCCCGCAAGGCCGTGGTCTTCTCTGTCAAGGCCGGCCAGGAGATCAAAATCACAAACACGCCGGCAAACAGTCGCAGTCAAGGGGATAAGCAAGGGTTACACATCACAACAGCAACGACAAAATGCTCGCACCTTCTCCGAGCGACGGATGAAACGACCCACAAAAAACGGCAATCAAAGCCACCAATATCGAAAATGCGACTGGGAAACCAGTTGCTAGAAAATCTAGCAATATCAAAGTCCCGGAAATATTAAACATACAGGAAAGGAGACATTCGGTGTCCAACAGGACATTCCAGCTAACACTTGTCTCCCGGTCTGCCGGAAGGTGGTCTGGGGCGGCGCTAGTTCCGGCGCCTCCCCTCTAGGAGGGCGCCGTTCTGAGCCACCGCCCCACGATGGCGAAAGTGATGGCTAGGAGGGCCTTTTTAATCGGGCCGAGCTTAGTACTATCTGCGGCACCTGTTGTTTCTTTTATTAATATGATCGTATACTCGTAGACAGAGGTAAACAAACGTACTTACTAGCCCATTGGCTAGTCCTGTGGCATAGTCGGCCACAGTTGGTGCTGAAGGTGGTGTCTCCATCATCCGTGTGAGGGGCTCAGGCTGTTCGGTGTGCGGTGTGATGGTAGTAGTTTGTGTAATGGGTAGCGGCTTTAGCGGCTTTGTAGAGAAGCGGCGAGAAGTTGTTGTTCGTAGACGAAAATACGAAAACAAGTACTCCGTATGTCATTGACTGTTCTAAGCTTATCTACTCGTAAACAAGAATCCTTTATCTTGCCATAGACCAGAGCCCCGGTATCTCCTGGACAGCGAGAACAATCAGTGTTAATACTTAATTAGGAAAGAGCTACTAGGCAGCAGCGATAGGCCCAGGCAACAATAGCCCAGGCAACGATAGGTAGGTAGCAGCGATTGGCAACAAGGATAACGTACTCGATATTGTACTCGTACTTGTAGTAGGATGTCACCTCTATTTTTTATCGTAGATCTTAGCCATCAGAGACCAAACGTGCGATCACGTGTCCTGGACGACCGAGCGGCAGCAGGCCTCTGGCGTCATTTCTGGCCAGAAGCTATTCTCTTCTTTTGGTCTTGTGTGCGGGGTTATGAGGGAGTTTTCTGGGAAGGCAGTCGCGATCAAAACAATTCAAATAAGTGGAACACCAAAAGGGGATATCGGGCATCCCTCGTGAAGGGCATAGTCAAATCTCTCCCTTTTGATTATCCATCCATCATACTATCGAATTCGCCGTCCAACCAGTCTCTTTACACAATACAACATGACCAACTGCGGACCTCTACTCTACAGGTAGCGTTGTACAATATCTACGGTGGTGTATCTATCTATAGAAATACGAACTGCAACATTAAAAAAGCAAAAAAGGACTCTGCTGAACCGTTCTGCCTATCTTGTCCCGATAGTACGGCATCCGCCTACGAGTACGAGTACATGAGTCGAAGCCATGTCTGCTCTCGGCGACAGTGGCCCCACTGTAGTTGCCCGTGCGGGGACTATGCTAGCGCCGGGGAACGCAAACCGCTAGCGTCAACCAAGACCGCCCGCTAGCGGGTGAGGCTTATCTGCCCGGCCAGCAAATAGCTTTTAGTCGTCATCGACTCGCCAGATCGCAACGACGGACGAGCCGTTCTGGCACTGCCTTGTCTTTCCACGCCATGGGATCTCTAGTGAGCGTGAACAGCTTCCGTATCGTGACCACAACCACAGCTCATCTATTCCGAGCCGCATCCCAGACTCGCACACAGACACAGACACTCACCATGGCCACAGCCACGGCAGCTACAACGCCAAGCACGGCCGCCGCCCGCCGCGGCTTTACCTCGCTCCGCATCAACGGCACGCGCATGATGGCCGCGCTGCACGAGACGTGCGAGTTCGGCAAGGCCCACCGCTATGGCGACGCGCCCACGGAGACCGGCATGGCCCGACTGTCGCTCGACGACGACGACAAAAAGGTGCGCGACTGGTTTGCCGAGCAGGCCCGCGCCGTAGGCTGCACCGTCACTGTCGACCAGGTCGGCAACATGTTTGCCATCCGGCCAGGGAAGAGCAAGGCAGCGGGAGTTGCGCCCGTCGTCATGGGCTCGCATCTCGACACCCAGCCCACCGGCGGCCGCTACGACGGCATCCTCGGAGTCATGGCCGGACTCGAGGCACTGCGCACCATCCACGAGAGCGCCTACGAGACCCAAGGTCCCGTTGGCGTCGTCAACTGGACAAAGTGAGACACCGTCTCCCCTCGTGTCCTCCCGTAACCGTCGAAGCCACAGACACTGACAACGACCAAAAAAAAAAAAATAGTGAAGAAGGCGCCCGCTTCCCCCTTGTCACAATCGCCTCGGCCGTCTGGGCTGGCGCCTTGCCGCTCGAGACTGCCTGGGCGTGCACCGAGACCACGCCGCCGGCCGACGCCGCCGTGGGGCCGCAGAACATGAAGCAGGAGCTGGCACGCATCGGCTACCTGGGTGACGTGCCGGCGTCGTTTGAGGCCCAGCCGCTGGCCGCCCACTTTGAGCTGCACATTGAGCAAGGCCCGATCCTCGAGCAGGAGAAGCGCGCCATTGGCGTCGTCACGCGCGGCCAGGCCTGCTGGTGGTACGAGATCGAGGTGCGCGGCCGCGACAGCCACGCCGGCACGACGCCGCTGTACGCGCGCAGCGACGCGCTGCTGGCGGCCGCCAAAATGATTGCCGCGTCCAACGCAGCCGCAAAAGCCGCCCAGGCCGCCGGCGGCACCGCCCTCGTCACCACCGGCCGTCTGCAGGCGTTCCCGGGAAGCATCAACACCATGGCCCACACGGTGCGCTTCACGCTCGACATCCGGGATGCCACCAACGAGGGCGTCGCCGACCTGGCCGCGCGCTGCCGCGAAGCCTTTGCCACCATTGCCGCCGACGACTCGGAGCGTGGCGTCGCCGTGACCTGGACGACGCTGGCCGAGAACGACGCAGTCAACTTTGACGCGGACTGCATCCGCGCCATCGAGGAGGCCGCAGACGACGTGTGCCGCGAACTGCCCGCATTCGCCGCCGCCGAGGCCGAGGGCCGCCTTCTCTGGAAGCACATGCTCAGCGGCGCCACCCACGACAGCTGCAATGTCAGCCAGCGCTGCCCCACCGCCATGGTCTTCACCCCGACCAAGGACGGACTCAGCCACACGCCCGTCGAGTACTGCAGTCCCGACGAGTGCATCGCCGGCGCGCAGGTGCTTCTGGGGGCCGTTTTGCGGTACGACGCGGCACGGAAGCTGTAGGGTATTTAGGGGGATAATAGCAGATAGCGAGATAGAGATGGAGAGACATGGGGCTGGAACGGGGAAAGTACGGGGAAAATAGACAACATCGCACCATTGCCACTCAGACCGCGTCGGGACCGGACTGCGGCCGGCTGGCCTGCTCTCGCAGAGCTGCAAAGGCCGGACTGTCGGGCCCGGCCGCGTGCACGACGGTCGCTACGCCTTTCCACGTGATGGCGTCGAGACGCATGGCGGCCAGGCGTGCCATGGGCCACGCCCGGGCCTGGATGCGCAGCGTGACGCGCCACTGGTCGAGCAGCGCCAGGTAGCGCGCGGCCAGCGCCGTGGTGGGCGACTGGGCGAGGCTCATGAGCAAAAAGGTCGACACGTAGCACAGCTGGTGGCGAACGTCTTTTGAATGTTAGCGCGCGCGCAGGGACAAAACGTGAACACTGAGAGGGGAGAGGAAGTGCTGACAAGAGGGCCAGGAGCTCGCAAAGTGCGCTGCCTTGAGCGAGCCGACCATGTCCACGACAGCCTTGGCACAGGCGTAGCCATTGTCAAAGATGGTGGACACGGGCTCGCACGCACCCTCGGCGGGCGTGAGGGCCTGCAGCGTCAGTGGGCGCAGCAGGGCGCGGAAGATGAGCAGCTCCAGCGTCAGGTGCGACATGCGCAGCGCGGCACCCTGGGCAAACTCGTCCGCCGTCAGCGACGACGCCGGCTTGGCCAGCAGCGGCAGCGTCTGGCGCCAGCGCCCAATGTGCGAGCGCAGCGGCTGGGCTCGGGCCAGCAGCGTGTTCAGGCTGGGCGCGCTGCGGTTCGCCTGGACGGTGCTGTTGGGGGCCAGAGGTCAGCAATAGGTCAGCCGCAGGCGAGCATCCAACAAAACCTACTAGAACTCCCGCAGCACGTCTGCTGCAATCGTACTCAGCTCGCACGCGGCTATGCAGATGGGCACCTGCTGCACCAGCGACATCCGTGTCGCCGCGGTCAGATACACGCGGTCGCCGCCGGCGCCGCGGTCGCCGCCGTCACCCTCGGCCGTCTCAAAGTCGTCGGGCTGCAGCGGCGCCACGCTCCAGTTGTCGCTGTGGATGTGGCTCGGCCTCCCCAGCACAATGGCCTGCCAGATGTGCGTCGCATGCATCAGCCACCACAGCCGGCGCCGCAGAATCACCTCGTACCGCGGCAGCCGCCAGTCGCGCGGGTCCAGCCCCAGCCCCAGGTTCTCGGCAATCGCTAGCGCCGTGCACGACAGCGCCCAAAAGCTGGGAGGCTCGGCCGCCACATAGCTGTGCGGTGGCTGCTGCAGCAGCAAAAGGCACAGCTGCAGCGACGAGATGTGCGAGAGCCGGTTCGCCCGGTGGAAGCTGCGCTGCGCCAGCGCCCAGAGCTCGCCGCTCGCCACCTCCTGATAGCCCCGCGTGATGCTCAGCTCGTCGTCCAGAAAGGTAAAGGGGGTCGCCAGCGCGTAGACGGCGCTTCGCAGGCCCACGGGGAACGACAGCAAGGCGGCCCGGTCGACGCAACTGCCGTCTGCGTCCTGCTGCGACTCCAGGCTGGCGATCCGGTCCAGGTCATGGAGGGACAGCACAGGAAAGCGTGGGTGGAAGTAGCGCGCGTATCTGGCCGTCAGCAAAGGGGGGCATGGACATGCCTCAGAGAGGAAGGGATAAAAGGGTGATAGACGCACAGTCCGAGAAGCCGCTTGGCCAAATCGTGTGGAACGAGCCGCGCCAGCAGCGCCGCGTCGCTCTCTTCAGTGCTGCCGCCGTTGTTAAAGATGGCCTCGGCAGCGTGCACGTCCTCGCGCCAGATGGACTCGTCCGCCAGCACAAACTGCACTGGCATCGGGCCGACTGGTACCCGCGACGGCACCAAGGACGGCGCCGTCATTGCCGCCGTGTCGTGCTGTGTTGCCCTGGCTTGAGCGGGTGGCACAACCAGGGCGTCGTCGGCCACCTTGCGGTAGTGCAGATGGAACATGGGGTAGGTGTCAAACTCATTGTAAAAGTAGTGCCGCAAGAAGTAGGGGTCCGACTCGCCCGACAGCCCGAGCCACTGGTTGGAGCGGCCGCGCCGTGACTCGAGCGCAAACTCGGCCGGCCACGTCGTCGCCGTCGACGTTGTTGCAGCCTGCCCGCTGCCGCTGTCGTGATGCCCATGTGATGCCTGACTTCTGCTTGCAACAGGGTCCCACGTGGCTGCATCTCTGCCGGCCCCGTTCGCGCTGTTCGCCCCGCCAAACGAGTCCTGTCGCATGTGCTCGTGTCCATGGGAGCCCGGCTGCGGTGGCGGCTGCTGTGGCGGCTGCTGTGGCAGAGTAGTCAACGCGGCCGGTGATGCCGAGATGGTGGCCAAGACGCCCGCGGCAGCAACGTCGGGCATCAGGGAGAAGCCGTCGGCCAGCGCGTGGCTCATGTTGCCCAGGCCCACGGGGAGCATGGGCGGCGGCGTCTCTAGCGTCGCCCACCAGTTCATCGTCGAGAGATCCAGGGCAGCCGTCCGAGGACTCGCAGCGTACATGCCGTCATGGAACGCGCCGATGCCCAAGGGCGTCAAGGCGAGAGGGGAGCTCTGGTCGCCGACGGCTGCCGTTCGGTTATCGTTCTCTGCAGGCGCTGGCGCAGTAGTAGAGCCGTCTGCACCGTCCGTGTCGCCTGCCTGGCCGCGATAGCGGCGCTGGGGTGGTCCCTGTACAAATGTGCAGCGTCGGCCGAGGCGGACACACATTTCGCACAGCGCCACGTCGCCGTCGCGCGGCAGGTACTTGCATTGCACCTTGCGTGTGCGGCATGTGTCGCACGGCCGGAGCTTCTTGGATCGGTAGCGGCGGCCGCTGGCGTCCGGGGTCATCTTCCGGTCAGTTCGGTGGTCGATCGATGGTCAGTCAAAGTTGCTGGCAGATGGCCGACGTGAAAAATGGGGTCTTGGTCATGTGACAAGACTGTGCGTGTTGTGCGTATTTGTGGGCACGGTGTGTGGGTATTCTAGTGATACCTACCGAGGACATTTTACACTACGGGAGTACTCGTACTCCGCGTGTGGTAGTGCGAATGGCTAAAAGGTCCACATTTTATGAATAGGCGTACCCCCACTGTTTGGCCACCCCTTTGATTTTCAAATGTTTCAAATATGTAATAATGCGAATATCCGAAATCTATTGATGGGAGTTAATGTAGGTGTTACTTTTCGGCATTCTCGAATTCGTCGTTTTAATTTCTTCATCTTCTCGATGTATGCTTTTCATCTTTCTTATTTTTGTATCAAAAAATAAATTAATAAGAACGACGTATTCGACAAAAATTCAATAAATATAGTAAACACATGGATACGAAAAAAGGCAATAAAGCATGAACGATAAATAAATAAGAATGCCACCCACTACCCCATTTTTACTAACATGTTTAAACAAAATATGCACTTTTTACTATCATGTTATATTAGAACTGCACCCTAGGGTGTGGTCTTATATAGTGATTTGATGATGAAATGGTCCATCTACCTCCCCTTTGCTCAACCGTATCAACACTTACACTGCAGTTCTTCTACTGAGTATGTCTCAGTCTCGTCAGCACCTATTCGCGTCGACATGTCCAATTCCCACGAAATTACCTGGAAGGATGCAAAATCCGTCAAAGATCTCTGTGAGAAAGCCGGCTTACGCGACTACGCAGCAAACTGGTGTCAAGATGCCGTCAAGACGCTGAGTGAGGATCAGCTCTGTAGCTTTGCGTGGGCATTCATCCTTGACAAGTTTTTGCATCAGCTTCCAAGGCTCTTCCCTATTCTGCAAGGAACCGATGCAGCCATCAAGGCATTTCTCTTTCTTGGAAAAGAATACGACGCCGGGGGTCTTCCGCAAGAGCAGTGCGATGAGGCAGTGGCAAGGATCAAAGCGCTTCTCGCTCCCCGAGAGAACACTGCTGTCATTCTCAACGTCGCCACGGCCGCAGAAGCATTTGCGCGCATGGAGAAACCTACTCGCCAGGGCCGTTTCGCAAGCCAGGGCGTACTTGCAGCATTGCTGCAGCAGCATGCGGCATACAACGAGGACTACATCTCGCCCTACACAACAATTGTTGGGCCCTCCGGCATTGGAAAGTCCTTTGCTGTGCAGCAACTTGCCGTGCGCTATGGTCTGTACGTCGCATACAGCAACCTGGCGCCTGCAACAAGCCGCGGTTATCCACGGCCAGTCACCATGGGTGCCACACCCTTTCCCGGGACGAGGGAGGCAATGACCCAAGGCTGGATGCAGTATCTCGAGAGGCAGCTTCTGATAGCCGAATGCTGCAAGAAGGTGGGAATCACAGCACCCGGTCTGTTCCGTTTCCTTTCTTCCAACGACGAAAGCATTCTCTCCGCCCGTGCGACCTTTGTGACTCTGACCGCCGCCGAGCCCACTGTCGCCAGCGTGTGCAAAGCCCTCTATGCTGTGCGAGAGGTTCTGGGGAGTCTGGCGCTCAACACTGTGCCACCCATGCAGCCAGATGACACGGAGCTTCCGGTGATTGTGTGTTTTGACGAAGCGAGAGCCCTGCTCGACGGGGTCGACAACCAAGCTTTTCACAGCCTCCGCCAAGCTGCAAAAACGCTGGCTTTGAACCTCCAAGACAAAGAACGCACCAGGCAAGACGTCAAGGACGAGCTGGAAGAAACGAGAAAGACAACCTTCTTCATGTTGCTCTTAGATACGACGTCTAAAATCAGCAACTTTACGCCGCCACTGCACCATGATCGCAGCGCAAAGGTGGCCAACGAGCGTATCTTTCATCCACTCTACCAGATAGACTCGCTTGACATCTTTGCACCGAGAAACCTCCCAGACCCGTCCGGCCACGCTTCTACTGTGCGAAAGCTCTTCTCGTATGGCCGACCCCTATGGGGTGCGTTTCTCGAGGCCGGCCGCTCCTGGGAGTCTCTTCTGCAGTTGGCAATGGACAAGATGACCGGCTATGGAGATCGCGCTGTGAACGACATTGCTATCATGAGCTACCGCATGAACTTTTACATCTCGTCGGCTACGATGGCCAAGGACCTCGTGGCCTCGTTGATGCGCTGTCTTGTTGCGATTTCGCCTGATCGAAGCGATCTGATAACCACCCAGCCGAGTGAGCCCGTCCTCGCGTTTGCCGCGGCTAAGCTCCTTCAGGACCCTACCGTTCGGCTCTCGTGTATACGCTCTTGGGTCGGCGGCCTCCACGCGGGTTCCATCAACCCGGGAGACATTGGCGAACAGATTGCTTCCATTGTTCTCTTGTTTGCATTCGATTCGGCTGCGTTTGGCACCTCCACCGGCTTGCACACGCCCCCCCGTGCTGTCGCTCTCGGAGACTTTGTCGCTGCACTGCTTGGCGAGCACGTGCGGAACGACCTCGTCCGCAGCTACGCCGGCACCACAGCAGGCCGTCTCCTCCAGGAGGGCACCGTATTTTTTAACCATTTTGTGCGCGCCACTTCCATACCCACCCTTGCGGTGCTGGAAAACGCGTATCGGCGCGGGGCCGCGCTCTTGCTCCCAGCCCGCTTCCCGGGCATGGACATGGCACTTCCTATTCGTGCAGTCCCGGGTGGGCCGCTGGCGCTTCTTCTTCTTCAGATCAAGAACCGCAAAGGCGACTCGAACACACCCGGTTTGCGGCTGTCAATGGCCGAAGATTTGAACAAGGCCCTCGGCCACCTTGACCTCTCGGCAGATCTGCACGCGGTCGTCGGCCTCGTGATGTGCCTGCGTACACAAGGAGACGCGCACTTTGTGTCAACGGCACCGGGGCGTATGGACGAGAACGAGACGGCCACCGCGAGGCGCTCAACCCGGTCCTTAGCCAAGGAAAAAGAAAAGACCTCTTTAAGAGGCGGGCTATACCGCGCCATGCTGGGCATTGCCTTTGGCCTCGGCCCGGAGGTCTACGCTTGTTTACAGGCGCCCTTACCGATGAAGCGAACGCGCACGGGGCGAGAGGTCGCTCGGCGCCAGGGAGCTGGGTCGGTCAACGCCGGACGGGAGATGGAGGAGATCAGCCAACTGCTGGGACGTTTGGTCGAGTCGTGGCCGAATGCCTATGCAGAGGCAGACACGGAGGCCATGTATGCACAGCGCCTTCTTGATCCCTTCTTCGATATGACTGAGGCTGCGGAGGTGACGTCGGAGAATGAGGATGATAACTGATTCGTTTACAAAGGAGACTTGAGGAGGTCACAAGACGGCCATGCATTATACAGAAGGGCAGTTCTTAAGGCGCATAAAATATAGTAATGTGCAGCAAACGTGAATCTCAGAGGCACCGGTTCGGGTCAGGCTTTTGTTTTTGAGGTCGCATTTGTAATTCAGACAGCTAGCTGACCATTTCTTTTCTATATTTTCTGGGTCCGGATCATAGCTCTGAGATTATAAAAAGCACCATATCGCCGTGCCTGCTTTATATTTCTTTCGCCTCTTATTGTCTTTGTGGTTGTTCTAGCCAATGCCTAATCTTCATTCTTTTTGTCGGACCGGCTCGAATTGTGCCCGTGTATTAAGAAAGCCAGCAAAACAATAAATACATACCATATTTTCCGTTTATCCTACCCCTCATTCTTGGCTGTACTTGTGTTCTGTACATAAAGAGACGTCCCCTAAAGCATTGCTACCGTGTATGGCGCCCCTTGATATTTTATTTCCGTATTGGCGATACACGGCGTGAATCTCACCCACAACAATGGCGTAAGCTGGCACGATTCAATATACAACAAAACCAACATACATCATATATATAGAGATACGGAAAACAAAAAAAGTCGCCATAGTACTTCCAATCGTTTCAATAGACATGTTTCCTTTTGTCGCGCCGCTCGTGTGGCTATCCCCGAGCGAGGATAATCTTTTTTTTTCCAGTGCCCGCCAGCGGCGACTGCACCTCTTCGTCGTCTATCACCACCGCATCTGCGGTGACGCCGTCCGTGAAACTGATGTCGGTCACTCAGCCGTTCAGTGCTGCTGCCTCCCGTCGCTGCCTTCTCTCCCGCCATTGCACTGCTGCATCCCGCTGCATTGCAGCTATGTGCCGCACTGCCTCCCGTCGCTGCATTTTGGCCGCCCGCTGGACTGCTGCGTCTTGCTGCGTTGCTGCCTCACGCCTCGCTGCTTCGGCCTGCTGCTGCCGTATCCGCCACAGCCTTAGGTACTGCGACACTGACTCAACATACTGCACTTTGCGCTGCCTTTTGTCGTCTTCGTGCTTCACACAATTCTCCGTGTGGACAATACAAAATGTGTGAGCAGCAGCACCAACAACGTGAGCCAAGAAAGATACTGTGCACACGTTGCAGCCATCGTTGTACCACCGCCGGGCACAAGTCAGAAATGTGTTATCAGCAATTTGTGGGAGCTGATACTGGAATCCCAGGAGAGATACACCAAAAATGGCGAGAAATATCCTAGTCTCCAAAGTCTTCAAAAGTGCCTGCCCACGCCACAGGTCTATGAGCAGGACACCGATGGTGCCGACCACTTCGAGGACGGGGCCGGCCAGTATCAGCCACGGCGCCATGGGCACAAGTAGCGGGTTGCCAAGTAGCGGCACCAATGACACGTAAAAGAGGACCATCAGTAGCTTGTCGTCCCGTTTGGTCTCCAGGGTCGTGTAGGCATATAACAAGCATCGCTCTCTGTCTGCCACATAAACAAACGATGTAGCTATTGTGATAGCGACTCGCCATAGTATGACATAGCAGAGAAAAATGCCTTGGCTGAACGTCATTTCAAGCGGGTAGAGTAAAGTTGGCCGTAGGAACAAACACTGCGAACGAATGTTTTTAAAAAAAAGGGAAGAAAATAATAATAGAGGGAAGTATTGAAGCAGAAAGGAGAGGCGAGGGAGATAGACGATCTAATAAAGAAAGAAATTTTGATTGGGAAAGATTCTGGCTGTAATTTGACCAATGGGAAGACATGCCTTTATTAAATACTAGAATCGTGTCATATTTCGGTGCAGCTGACTGTTACTAAGGTAGCCTACTAGAAACAGTACGTAGGGCACTAACAAAAGTTCGTAGGGCAAGAAATTCCCAAATCAGTGTCCAAAATGACGGATTCAAAAAAAAGCACGATTGCAAAAAAAGAAAAATGAGTAGTTATTTCCCAAAGGATAAAGATATCTACTAGAAGATAGCTACTAGAAGATATCTACTAGAAGAAAAAACGGGCATCTAATTATAGGCACAATGCTCAGAAGAGGAGAATCAATGTAACTCAATTTCAAAACAGTGAAGACATGCATTATCTAAATACTCGTGCATCTTAGCCCTCTGGAATTTTCCTCATACAGCCGTTCGGCATGCCGACAACAATAATAGCCCCTTGAAATCCAGGTTAAGGTTTGCCTGGAGATATACGGCTTGTCTACAACGCATCCGTACGGGAGCCGGTATGCGTAGTGTATATTTATTTATTTGGTGACTTACGCCAGAGGACGTTATTTGGAATATCAACAAGAAGCTATCGCGTTACTCTACAAGAGAAAAACCAAACTCAGATATATGGCATTGCAAGAAAATGATGCATTAATCACGAGTAAAAAAAAGAAGCTCTTCCGTCATAGTATTTATAGCCGCGCCACTACTGATCTGCGAGTAAAAGACGTAAACGTGCACCATAATGTCAGATAAAGTTATAGTCTGTCTACTTTCTTTGTACAAGGTTCAAATAGTGACTTATATTTCGGACACATAAAGACAACAAAACCTTGAATCTTTGATGAATAGAATTGCACCACTTTGATCTCGAAAAGTGATTGGCTCTTTCTAGCCCGCAATCGAGACCTGTGCTCCAGGCTCTATGCAAACGCAACGCCGTTTTTCAACGTTCCAATCTTGCTGACATACACTTCCATCTTGGTACCTGGGACTATCCACTTGGGCGGACTGAGCCCAGCACCGACACCCCCGGGGGTGCCTGTCATGATGACCGTCCCCTTTTTCAGCGTGCTGCCAGTAGACAGGTACGAGATGAGATAGGCCGAATCGAATAGGAGGTCCTCAATGTACTCTTCTTGACGCGTCTCGCCGTCGATAATGGTCTTGAGCAATAGATTTTTCGGATCGCCGATGAGGTCCGGTCGCACCAGGGCGGGACCGAGGGGCGCAAACGTGTCGAAGCCCTTGGAGAAGCACCACTGGGGAACGACGCCCGCATAGGCCGCGTCGCGCTGCAGCTTGCGCGAGGATATGTCATTGCCGGCCGTATAGGCAGCCACATAGGACAGGGCATCCTCTTTGGAAACGTCCTTGGCATCGCGGCCGAGAACCAGGCACAGCTCGCCCTCGTAGTCGGCTTGGTCGTTTTGAGCAATCTTGGGGATCACCACGTCGGCGCCATGGTCGAACACAGCGGTGTTGGGCTTGATGAACAGCGACGGAAATGGAGGCGGTCTGCGATTGGCCTCACGGACTAGCATGGCAGCTTGTCAGTTTCTGTGCTGGTGGTGGTCTGGCTAATTGCGAGAGAAAGGAGAGCCTACTGTGCTTGGCATAGTTGAGGCCAATGCAGCGCACAATGGGGACATCGTCTTGTGCCAGCGGCCCCAGCAGCGTCTTGACCTGTACGACCTCATCGGAGACAACGGTGGCACCCGTCGTGTCGAAGATGTCGGTCCCTTTGATGACCTTGGCCTGTAGCTTTGTCTCCTCGGTGGTATCGCCTAGATCAAAGTCGGGCGTTGGCAGAATCGGCTCGCCACGCAGGATTCGGCCATCGGTGGCAACGAAGCGGATCAATCGGTTCCAAACAACAGACATTTTGATCTATACTTCTCTGAATGTAATGAAGAGTACAGGTTTTGCAGTGGCAGCACTCGTATCGATTTAAGTTGAACCGATTTGACGATAGCTTTATGACCGGATTGGCCTGGTCGTGGTCGGAGTTAGGGCCCAGTTCCCGGCACGGAATCCGGGGAGATGCACTGCTACGATACCCCAACTCCACGCAGGGTATCATTGCTAACGCCGAGTTAGTGACAGCTTAGCGCAAATTCACTGTACTTGTATGCAGACCTGGTCTTGCTAGGCGCAAGATATTGGCACGTCAATATAGCGCAGTCATTCTGTTCTGCCTTTCTGCCCTTGAATATACTTGTTTATAGCTAACTTTCTAGTCAACAGATAAGAAATAAAAAATGGCAATGATTCCTCTGATTATCGACGGCGTCGACGTTACCGACACCGAGGCCACGGTCTTTACGCCGAACCCGGGCAGCTTTGCTGCGACGGCCTGGCAAGTGCAGGGCGCTACGACGGACCACTGTCGCCGAGCCACCGAGTCGGCAGCTCGGGCCTGGGTATCGTGGCAGAAGACAACTGCCGCAGAGAGGGCAGAGCTATTCACCAAGCTTGCCGAAGTACGTTGTGTCGGGGTCTATGAAATCTCATTGCTTGGAAAGGCTGGCTGACACTACGGTAGGTCCTGTCTGCAGGACAAGAAGAGCTGGCAGCAATCATGGAGGAGGAAGTCAGCACGTCCAAGTTTTGGGCTGGGGCTATGGCGGCGGATGCCGTCGGGCTTGCCCACAACACGGCCCATCTTGTAGGTGCTGGCACGTTGACGACGGGCGTCGCACCAGCGGTGCGCAATGCGGGAGCGGTGGCAGTTATCTCCCAGCGGCCGCTGGGCGTCGTGCTCGGTATCGCACCCTGGAACGCCCCGGCCATTCTCGGCTTACGTGCGGTTGCCGCGCCCGTGGCAGCAGGCAATTGCTGCATTTTCAAGGTGAGCTCCTCTCCCCGCTACAATTCTGTTCTTTGATGCTCACGTACTCTAGGGCTCCGAACTTAGTCCGCGGACGCATTATTTCATAGCCAATGCATTTCGGGATGCCGGGTTCCCTCCCGGCGTGGTCAACTTCCTGGTGCATCGGCCCGAAGATGCGCCATCCGTGTTTGACGCGCTTATCTCCCACCCGGCAATACGCAAGTGCAACTTCACTGGCTCCACGGGCGTCGGTCGCCATATTGCGTCGCGTGCGGCGCACTTTCTCAAGCCTGTGCTGCTCGAGCTGGGCGGGAAGAATTTCGCGCTGGTTCTCGAGGACGCCGACATGGAAAAGGCAGCAGATAAGATCCTTTTCGGTGCTTTTCTGAATGTGAGAGCGACTTGTCCCTCAAACTATTTGTTACTACCGACTAATACTTTATTTTATTATAGAACGGCCAAATCTGCATGTCGACGGATGTCGTCCTCGTGTCTCCCAAGAACAAAGACGTTCTGTGCCAGCACTTGGAGAAGAAAATAGCAGCGGTGGCAGCCCAGCACGTGAGGCATGTTATCAACGACAAGAGCAACCAAAGGATCAGCGCGTTAGTGGACGATGCAGCCCTCAAAGGCTCGGCACTGATCAGTTCGCAGGGCAGTAGCACCCTCGGCAAGGCTGTTGTTATCCGCGATCTGACCAGGGACATGAGCTTCTGGCGGGAGGAGTCGTTTGGTCCCATGCTGGGTGTAGCGACATACGACAGCGTCGACGACGCCATAGCCATCATGAACGAGGGCGAGTACGGTCTTTCGGCTGCCATCTTCACACGTGCCAGTCTGGATGCCTTTGATGTAGCGTCGCAGCTTAACGTTGGAGCTGTGCACATCAACGGTCCCACGGTGCACGACGAGGCCGGGCTGCCGCATGGCGGCCACAAGAACAGTGGCTGGGGTCGTTTTGGCGGACCGTGGGGTCTGCAGGAATTTGTCCATACTCAGACCATTGTCTTGAATCCATAGATGCTAGCACCCGAGAATTACGGGTTGTTGACACTGTAAACTGCTTTATACATGCCAAAAAACTAGATTACTGTTGCAAATCACTAGCCGCTTCCAACTCCTCGTCTCGCATGACTTTGGCCTATGACTTTGACCAAAACAGTAACACTAAAATAAACTATGGATTATGGCCACGCAGGAAAAACATCCTGCCTCCAGTCCATGCCGTCTGCACATGGCAAGTTTAACTGCCGTCCATAGATCCCGTACGAGGCACTCGCACTCGTAGTTATTTGCCCCACCGGGAGGTAAATGCAAACTCCCCGGTCCGTCAAGATGGACGGCCGCTCTGATCACCGCGCGGAGATAGGGAGGCCTAGTGGTCGAATAAGGCTGTGGGGTCCCCATACACACCTTATTTGGTTAATAAGGTATGTTGGAAAGCAATGTCCGTAATAAAGCGATACAAAACGGCTTCAAACACGTTGAACAAACTACCAGAGACTGCTTTTAATTCTTACCTTACTGTTGTTTTGATTTCGAAATCGACTTCAGATAGTCTGCCAAGCTGTAGCCATACCGTCACCATGGCCCCTAGCGCAACTACGACTACTGCTGATTCTGGCAAGGCGGTTGCGAATGGTGTGAGCACCTCGCCCGACAAGGCCAATGTTACTCTCAAGTACACCTCCACCACATACCCGACTCGGTCTCTGGACTTTCTGCAGCCGTTCATCCAAGCGGCCAGCCCCATAGCAGCCAGCGAGACCGTTACTCCGGCCAAGTGTCCGCTTGATATTATAATTGTTGGTGCCGGCCTCGGTGGTCTAGCCACGGCCATTGCACTGGCCCGCCGTGGCCACAAGGTCCGCGTCTTTGAGCAAGCACCAGCACTCGGTGAAGTCGGTGCAGGCATTCAGGTGCCTCCCAACTCTGGCAAGCTGCTCAAACGATGGGGTGTCATGGAGGAGCTGTCCAAGTTTGTGGTCAACCCCGATGGCATATCATTCCGCCGCTGGCAGACAGGCGAGAAGATTGGCTACACGAAGCTGGGTGCCGAGTTTGATCGTGTCTACGAGGCGCCGTATCACGTTGTCCACCGAGCCCACCTTCATGCTGCCCTCTACAACCGCTCCAAGGCTCTGGGTGTGGATGTTGTGCTCGGCAGCCGCGTTGTCAGCTACGACACCGAGGACGCTGCAATCACGCTGGCCGATGGCTCCGCCCATGAGAGCGACCTGGTCGTGGCTGCAGATGGCATTCGCTCCATTGCCAGGGAGGCCCTGCAACCGCGCAAATCGTCGCAGCCGCAGCACACTGGGTATTCGGCATACCGCGCCACCGTTGACGTCAACAAGATGAAGGAGCATCCGGAGCTGGCATGGATCCTGGAGAAGCCGGGCCTCAATATATGGTCAGTCTGTCGACGTTTCCCGCCGGCACGGCGCGTACATGGCTAACACAAGCAGGATCGGTGACGAGAAGCATGTGATGACGTACATGATTGCATCTGGCCAGTCGTTCAACATGGTGCTTGCCCACCGTGATTCGACGGACCCGGCACTGATAGCGCAGCAGCCCCAAGAGAAGACGCTGGGCGACATGCGCTCCGCGTTTGCCAGCTGGGACCCAGTGTGAGTTTCCACCTTTTATCGTCGTTCTTTTACACTCAATGTGCACATGCACATGGATGCTGACTGCTTCAGACTCACCAAGATCATTGGCCTCATCGACTTTGCGCTCAAGTGGCCTCTGGTCGAGAGTGGCAAAGTCGAGGAGTGGGTTGCGCCGTCGTCGCGGCTGCTGATCTTGGGTGACGCTGCCCACGCCATGCTGCCCTACATGTCAGAGGGAGCAGCAATGGCAGTCGAAGATGGCGCTGCCCTGGCCGTGGTGCTGAGTCATATATCATCCAAGGCAGAGCTGCCGTTTTCGCTGCGCTTGTTTGCCGACGAGCGCAAGAGCCGTGCTGGCAAGATGCAAGAGGCCAGCCGCGTCAATTCCATGATCTGGCATTTTGCCGATGGCCCAGCGCAAGAGGCACGCGACGCCGCAATGCGGCCTGAAGTGGACGGCCAGACGTACCTGTCGAGCCCGAACCAGTGGTCGGATCCCGTCACGCAGCAGTGGGCGTACGGCTATGATGCCGAGAAGGCAATGGACGATCAGTGGTATGCTGCCATCCACAGCCGCATCATGCAAAACCTGTAGAGGCTGCCACATTGGGTGCTTATGGTGGGTTCCTATATTGTTCTTACAGGCTACGCTACTATTACATAGACTTTGTTAGTACTGTGCTTGCTTTCTTTGTCGCAACTGTTATGAGCACGAGCATAGTCGTTTACAGAATCCAGATTATAATGCTTTACCGCTTGTACAGTGTCAGGCTACCAAAGAAGATCCCGCGGCATTGGCCCATACGCCCCTGGCGTGTCAAACAAGTCATAGATCCTACCGTCTATCTCTAGATCTGGCAGAAATCGGGCAAGCTCCATGGACAGCTCGTCGCCAGTCACTCCTCCCTGGAGCAATTGGGACAACATGTCGTGGCCTGGCTGTCCGGTTTGTCCGTTCGGGGCGTTTTGGCTACCTTGGCCATCTTGGCCTACGTGGCTGTCCATTTCCCATGCTTCCGGTACATGGCCGTCAGTAGGAACTGCACCAGCAGAAATGATTCCTAGAGTTTATTAGCAGCATTCCCTGCCGGGGCCAGAGTTGAAACGCACCTTGCACGTAATTTCTCAGCGTGCCCACCAACTCGGCACACTTTTCAGCCAAACTGTTGCCTCTGTCGATCAAAGGGATGCAGGTCATGGCATTGGCCAGTATTCGGAGATTCTGCTGCCACTCGATTGACTGGTGCTGCACCTGTGACGGCACTGTATTGGCCATGTTGTAGAGCAAAACCGCAACAATGGTCAAAGAAGCATTCAGCGCTGTTTTTGTTAGGCACTGGACGCGTGATCTGGTATGGGATGGGATGGCACATACTGTAGTAGAGCGTGAACCACCAAGCACCAAAGAACTCCCGGCGGACATTGGCCGCAGTGGAAACGCTGTGAACAATGCCAATAATGGCTTCCGCAGACTGCTGGCAGACGGCCTTGCTCTGATGACCGATCTGGTACAGAATGGCAGCCTCATGGGTGGCCATAGCTGTACCATTGCGGTGCTCGAGATAGCGGTCAATGACCGGGCGGTGTGCAAGAATGCGTATGTTGTGGTACCGGAGAGTCAGCGTTACTTGAAGCTTCTTGGGCAGGGTTATAGAGTCTTCTTTTGCCAGGTCGTCCGAGGTTATCAGGCCAAGGCCGGCGGGCAGCGCAGCCTGCCACATGATAAGCTTCTGCTCGATATTCATGACCAGCGTCGTCAATTGAGCCACAGACATTATGCTGGTGCCGGCATTGCTATCGTAGAGCGACTCAATCACGTCGTGCAATATTTGATACAGCGTGCTAAATCATCAGTACCGAGATAGATTTTCGGAATGGGGCTGAGGATAGCAACTTACAACGTGGCGTTCCAAAACAGCGTACTGCTTTCCAGAGAAGACCAGAATAGTGGCCGACCATCTTCTTGCGTCCCCAGATTGTGCCGTGCCGGCTGTGCGTGGACATATGCAGGCATAATTGACGGTGGTCGGCCAAAAGTCATGCTCAAGGTCCGGTCCAGGCCTACACAGCCTTGCCAGGTGCGCAGCCTCGTCTCCTCCTCAATTGGATCCGTGGACCGACCCTGACACCGCACATGCAGACCAAGCTGAAGTGCCGCCTTGACGGCAATGCCATGAATGGTCCAGGTTTGCATCGAGCGTCTCGTACCCTGGAGGTACTGTGTCATCAGGAGTAGGACTTGAACTGGTCGTGATGAAATCAGTAATGCGTCAGGACGTGAGTCAAAGGCGTGCAACCACGGCCAGCGAGAACGTACCAATCTCGACGCTGGAGCCAGCCATCATCTGGTCCATGCACAAGGCCTTGGCACGGCTAAAGTAGATATACGACATGGACGACCGCATCGCCAGGTCCATGCCGGGGTCGGGATCAGTGCTGATGGCCATGGCCAGTATCATGTTGAGCTGACCGAGCCACGAGCGACGCATGTAGCGGAAGCCGCGAGCCTCGGCGGCTGTGTGCATGCGCCAGAAGTTGGGCTCGGACACATAGGGGAACAGGACGCCCGTGTCGCTGAAGAAGCGTTTGGCAAGACGTATGCGTTCGTCTTTGGGCGGTACGACAAAGACGTTTTCGACCTCCTGGACACCGCCCCCGACCGTCGAGAACCAGGGGTCGAGTACCACGTGGCGCTGAGCGGGCGACGGCGGGCGCGAGATGCCCATGGCCCGCTGTTGCAGGGCCGACTCGTCGTTGCCGTGCACAGGCTGCACCGCGGAGGCATGCAAGTCGCGGATAGCCCGAGCAATGGAGCGTTGGATGAGGCGCGTGAAAGCAATGTTGGAGGACGGGCCAAAGTACATGGAGTCAGACCGGTCGTCAAACTCAATGGTTCCGACGCCGTCAGTAGCATCCGGCGAAAGCTCTGCAGTGGCATCATCGCCATGCAGAGAATGCGTAGAGTTCACAGTGTGGTTCTGGTTGGAGTTGCCAATGGACGCCGTTGTGCCAGGCGAGAAGGAGGCGCCCTTTGCCATTCGTACCTCGCGCTCTACCGTCTCCAGCCGTTTCTCTAGCTGTTCTAGATAGCTAGGTGTTGGCCAATGTTAGACCGATGCCAGCGTGTACGTTTGACCCAGTATGCTCCGGTCGAGGAGCAGCTTCCCATGCACATACCTAGCAGAAATCATGGCAATGTTGGGCAGTGCCGCGTTGGGGTACACGCACTTGAGGCCTTGTGTCTCACATCCTGAACAGCTTGGCCGCTGGCCATCACACTGTGCGGCATTGTCAGCGTCATGTTGCCGGTTGCTGTCCGTTGCAAGAGGTCGCATCAGCAACTCACTTTGGATTTCTTCCCTCGGCACGGGCCGCAGGCGACAGGCACCCGCTTCCGCTTCCGGGGCTGTTGCTGTGCCGGCGCGTCCGCGGTGTCTGGCGCCACACTCTCTTCAAGTTCCGGCATTCTGATAACGCGGCAGGCGTGCAATGGTGCCGACTGAGCGGGACGTACTCGACTCTCCGTGGCCCTTGGGTGGTCCGGGGACAAGGAGAGGTTTCACGCGATTGTGTGTCATATGCTTACTAATACGTAAAAGTACGGTGTGCCTCAGAAATCTGGGGAAAGTATGGGGCACGCTGTCCGGTGGGTCGCCTCCTTTTACTCCGCAGTAGAGTCGGAGTGGTGACTGGGCTGTGTCCGGCAATGTTTCCTAACTCCGCGTGGTAGACGGTGCTCATCTATGCGAGCCGGCACTGCCGCCATCACACGACGTTGTCTCTGTCAGGGTGGTTGACACGGCCGAGGCTAAATAACTAGATAGCGAATACAATTATATGATCCTCTGTTCAAGTCCCTTGTCTCAGGCTGTAAATTCAACCATAATTGCCAGCCTTTTACTCAAAATCACGTGTCCTTTATACTCATTGACAATCACCATCTACAAACGCAATGTCAGCCATGACCACTGCCACCAAGGAGGAGAAAGTCAAACAGATGCTGGACATTGCAGCAAACAACAATGCCAAACCACTGTGGCTTCAGATGAGCCGGCTCAACCCGCCGTTGCCAAACCCTCGTTGCGTGCCGCACCTGTGGCAGTATGAGTCTCTTCGCCCAAGCCTGCTCCAGGCTGGTGAGCTTGTGACCGAGAAACAAGCTGAGCGCCGTGTGCTTATGCTCGTGAACCCGGCCAGGGGTGCGTTCCTTTTGATGCATACACTCTCTTGATCGTTTTTTTCACTAGCATCTTTCCTAACCAGGCTTGACAGAGGCGCCTTTCACAACCGACACCATCTACGCCGGTCTACAGCTGGTGATGCCCAACGAGACGGCTCCTGCCCACCGTCACACGGCATTCGCCATGCGCTTCATCATTGAGGGCAACGGGGGCTTCACGGCCGTGCATGGACGGCGCATCAAGATGACCCGTGGTGATGTCATTTTGACACCCACCTGGAACTGGCACGACCACGGCAAGGATGGCTCCGGTCCCATGATCTGGCTCGATGGCCTTGATCTGCCCAACTTTGTGCACTTTCCTGTCCACTTTGTCGAGCACTATCAAGAGGCCCGCTACCCGGCAGAGGACGTCGACACCTCCAAGTCGCCCATTGTCTTCCCGTGGTCACGCATGCAGGCCTCTCTCGACATGGCCGAGGGCGAGTACGCTACTAAGCCGTACTTGCACGAGGATGGCTCCGAAGTGAGCAAGATCCTTGGGGGCTCCGCAGCTCGCCTCAACGCCGGCAAGTCGTCGCCTCTGGTCCAGGAAACGGCCTCGTCTGTCTACCACGTGGTTGAAGGCTCCGGCCACACCAAAATCGGTGACACGGATCTCAAGTGGAAGCGTGGTGATACCTTTTGCATTCCATCTTGGTATCCATACCAGCATATTGCCGACGCTGGTGAGGAGCCTGTCTACCTGTACCGTTTTGACGACAAGCCTATGCTGCGGTCCCTTGGGTTCTACCGGACTTCCGAGACGGAGTCGGAGAGTCTTGTTAGCAAGTAAAGATGTGCTGAAATTTTGACATACACGAATGGAAGATATATTAGGAGGTCTTGGACATATTTCAAAAAAAAAATAAAAGACGTCGAATAGTTTGCTGCCTTCTCATTAATAATTTGCATCCAAGTGCATGCTGATTACATCTACAAAATGAGTGAAGATGTACGCCAAAATAGTCAATGTCATTTGATACTTAGATCTAAGCCGCACTAATACAGTCCCCCTCCTGACCACCCTGCACGAGCTGCTGCTGACTGCATCACTACTCTCCATACAGCGCCTTTGCATTGCCATCACGCACGCTTTGTGCTTTTTGGGCACCCCCGTGCTCACTAAACACAGTGTCGACGTCTTTGTCAAAAGCCTCGGCCACAGCTGCCGCACCCACCCACTTGGTCCATGGCGTGTCACTTCCCCAGAACAGACGCGTATAGTCAACCCAGCGAAGCAATGCCGGAATGGCCGCCGTCACAGGCCACGGCCCGGCCAAGTCGATATAGAAGCTCTTTGCCAGTATCGCTTGCAAGTCGGCCGTACTTACTGTCCGGTTGGTGTATAGTGGCAATGTCAGTATGATGCGGTCCAGCACGGATACTAGTGCACCGCCGCCATGCGGCACGATCCAACGAACGTTGGGGAACCGGCGTGGCGTATCCGTGGAGATGAGATCCGAAAACGTGCGAGCCGAGTCGAAAGGAAAGTCCAGTTGAGGCGCCGCACGCACGCGTGTCGACACGGGTCGGTTCATGGCCTGCCACTCAGATGCAGAGATATTGGGCGTGGTTTCGCTGTGAATCGAGTACTTATGGAAGTTGTATTCCGTGCACGGCGTCGTTGGGTGCTCAAAGATGGTCACGTTCAGCGCGTTCAACTTGGCGTACACTGGGTAGAGTGCCGGATCGCCCAAGTAAAGCCCGAAAAAGTTTGACATGAAAACGACGCCATCCGGTCGTGGTTTTAGCTCCGTGAAGACATGGTCGATCTCAGCAAGCGCTGCTTGAACATCGGGCAGTGGCAGTGACGCAAAGTATCCGAACCGACTCGGGTATTGGGCCTTGACATTTGCTGCAAACTCGTTTGTGCGTCGGGCTAGACTGATGGCTGCCTTTGTTGCCGACGCCGATGGCACGTTGAGGTATACGCCGGGACTGGAGATGGACAGATACGACTTGGTGATATTCTGTGCATCCATAAACGCCAAGTGGTCCTCGGCCGTCCAGTCCTGACTCTGTTATTAGCCTCTTCCCGCCTAGAGATTGTCGCTCTCTTGAGGAAGCACATACAGGAATTCCCGGCATCCCATCTGGCCCAGGGAGATGGCCTGCGTCTTTCAGAGCCTGGGCATAGAAATCAGGCACAAAGTGTGCGTGCGTATCCACCTTGGGAGGACGAGCATTACCCATGGTACCAGCTGTGAAGAGGAGAATGGCGAGTCTCAAATGCATGTTAGTGACATTGGAAAAACCAGCAGTCTGTTCTCAGCCAACAAAAACCTGGGGATGATGCCATATATATGAGTCCACTGGCTGTGCGTACGGCTCCAATTGACTTTTTGTAGTACAGATCTCCCCTCATTCATCTTGCCGGCTTTAAGGAAGCAGACAAATCGGGAAAAGTGCCCTATTTCCGAAATTCACAGTCTCTCTAACTTCCAAATTCCCCGGTATGTCTTATTTTGGAGGCGCTATTTTGAATGACCATGTGAGACTGTATTACCCCGACGTCCGGACTACTCCGCACGAGCGCGGTGTTGCGTCTACCAAATGAGCGAGAGGGCTTCTACATGTGTGCCACTTTGAGTGCCTGCACGGAGTCCGCCACATACTCCGCGTTGGCGTCCAGATGCTCAAAGTATGGAAAGAGATGAGGCATGCCGAGATAACGCTTGAAGCGGACATCGTTACCGGCCGCAATCAAGCGCTGTCCATAGGCCTCGCCCTCGTCGCGCAAGATATCAGCCTCTGCGGTCCGAATGTACGTGCTGCTGAGACCAGAAAGGTCTGGCGCCGTCATCAGATTGGACCACCAAGACGGCACAACGAGAACCGGATGCTGGTGCGCGTACTTGGCAAACCACTGCATGTCCCTCCATGAAAGGAAAACATCGTCTTTGAAGTCGCGGAACGACTGGAAGGGCGAGTCGTCGTAGCTTGTATTCGACATCACACCGCTCGTCACCGGCACGGTAACCATGCACAAACGCAGCGGTATCCCCATGTCTCGTGCCAAGTGTTGCACAACAAGGCTAATGTGGCCCCCTGCCGAGATCCCGCCCACGGACAGCGAGTCGGGGTTGATGTTGAGGAGCTTGGCCTGTTCGCGGGTCTGGGTTGTTAGTTCTCGTCTTCCATGGCCCATCTCCATCCCAGGTGCACCACCGTAAGCTTACCCATAACAGGCTTGCCAAAGCATCCTCGAAGCATTCACCAAATGTCGCTTCTGGACAAAGCCGATAATTGACGTCGACCACGACGATGCCGGCACCGTCGGACAATCTCGCGCACAGAGACGCCTCTTGTCCGAGGTCGCCGAGGACAAAGCCACCACCTATATCATTGGTGCTAAGTACAACGCGGGAGCATACTCGTAGACGCAACCAAGGTGTCTCATACCGTGATAGTTTATGTGCACCGAAAACGGACCTGTGCCATGTTTTTTCTCGTCGGGGGTGTAGACCCGCACCGTGAACGGCCAACCGTCGTTTGAGATGATGGTGTAGTCCTTTACATTCTCCCAGCTACCCGTATCAATCCAGCACGGTAGGAAGTACTTTTCCGGGTGTGCGCGCTCCTCCTTGATGTCAAAGGCTTGCGGCGGCTGTTTCCCACTGTCGACAATACGGGCTAAAGTCTCGCGCACCTGAACATTGTACAAGTCATAAGATGTCACCATCACGTTGTTGGTAGGCTGATATTGGTGCTGGACGACGATGAACTAGGGAGGGTTAGGAATACACGCCATGTATATGCGGGAGAGATAACGGGGGGAAACAGCTTTGTATGGTAGTAAACTAATCGCCTCCGGGAACGATCCGGGGAGGTATACACATTGAAATAGGGTATGCCGGCCAAGTGTTGGTGCAGTTACTTCTGTGGGAGCAGGTGCAGTGCGGGGAAGCAAATCCTTTTTTCACTCGCACATTCTAAACTGATCCCTCAATTCCGTTCGGCCCGTAGCCACGGGACGCTCTCCGGCTTGAACCCGCTGACCGTGATACCGTTGCCAAGACTGGCGTACTTGTTCTTTGGGTTGATGAAGCCTAGGTCGAAATCCTCCCACCGCACGATGCTTGTAGTCTCGGCATAGTGCAACATAGTCCCAGGCCATGGCACGTAGATTTTGCCCTTGGAGTTTTTGTCTATACATGTCAGATTATGCTTTGTGTCGAGGCGTCGGGGCAACAACACAATTGTCTGCAAACGCTCGACTTACACCAGGATCGACAGTCGCCATTCCAGGCCATGTGCGGCATCCGTGACTGTGCCCACTCGTTGAACTCCGTCTGCGCTTCGTCCTTGACGCAGAACGTCTGGATTCCATCGGTCTGCACCCGCTGCAGGATACGCAGCATGTACGAGCTCGCCAGCTCGATACCGGGATACAATGATCCGACAACAGGGCATATTGGGGGGTTGAAGGCTTACACGCGGTTTAGTACCTCACTTCAGCTCACTTTGGCTGTACACAAGGGGTCGGAATTTGTGCTCACCGAAGTGGTTCGGAAAACGAGCCACCAATGCCGCCATGTAGGACTCGGTGGCTTTGTCCTTTCCCCAATTTTCCGACAGAGCATACCCTCCCTTTCCAATGATTGGAAACCGGGGCTCGTATGAGGAGTCAAACCCAGTAGCGCACACAATGGCGTCCAGCTCGGTTTCTTTTCCTGTGCCATCAATGATGCCCTTGTCTGTCACACGAACGATGCCGCTGGTTATCAAAGCAACATTGTCTTGCTGCAGAGCCTTGAGGTAGTGGTCGCCGGGGGTATGCCGCCGGCAGCCAATCTCAAACTCTGGGATCATGTGCTTGAGAATCTCTTCGTTCTTGATCTTGCTTTTCATGTGGGCCAGCGTCTCGGACGCAAGCACTCTCTGTGCCTCAGACCCCGTGCACATCGATTCGAGGAGCGTGGCCAGTATCTTTTCCAGCTTGAGCCTGTGCTGATAGTAGTACTCGGGGTCGGTCTCGAAGCGTGCCTTTTCCTCTTCCGAGTCTAGCCTGTATTAGATACAATCGGTCGCTTCCATTCAGGGCTAGGTAGACGTACATTCGGCCTGCACTTGACCGTCCGAAAAGGTATGCGGCAACATCCACGCTGGAGTGCGGACGTAGTTGACCAGCTTCTCAACATCTGTACAGTCAGTCTTCCTCGATAGGCCTGAAAGCACAACCAGCTGCAAGCATTTTACCTGGCTGCAATGCGGCAACACACTGCACTGCGCTTGCCGCATTGCCAATGACAGCAATTGTTTTGCCCTGGAGGTCGGCCGACGTGTCCCAGCTGGCCGTGTGCAGAAGCTGGCCCCTGAATCCGTGCAGACCCTCAATCTCGGGCCACTTCCAGTGGTTCAGCACCCCCGTGCCTTGGATAAAGATGTCGCATTCTCTCGTGATCACATTGGTGCGGCCTTGGGCATCGGTTTTCTCGATTTGCACTTTCCATGATGCGCTCTCTTCTAGCCACTCTGCCCGAATGCCCCGATGGTTGAAGTGCATATACTTGCGCAGGTCATGCTGGTCCGCAACATTGTTCAGATATGCCAGAATCTCTGGCGCTGGGGCATAGTACTTGGACCAGCGTGGATTCGGTGCCCACGAGAATTGGTACGTCTGTGCTGGCACATCACACGCACAGCTTTGATTCATCAAAGTACATTAGTATCATAAGGCATCTAGTCTCTAGGGCTAGGACTCACCCTGGGTATCGGTTCTCAAGCCAAGTGCCGCCCAAGTTGTGGTTCTTCTCGTAAATGTCGAGCTCGACGTTGCAGAGCTGCGTTGTCACGTCATGCGCAAGCTGGATGCCGGATATACTACAAATGTTAGTCTTGCCTTTTTTTGCAACTACGTTAAACTACACAACTGCTTACCCAGCCCCAATCATGATGATGCGCAACTTCCGTGGCACAAACGCAGTACCAGTAATTGGGCCGCTTGTAGGCCAACCCGCTGTCGGGAGGCCATTTGGCAAGACGTCGATCCCGTTGGTACCAGAAGCCATGTCGTTGATTTTATTTGCGGCGTTGTGTCGTCGTATGCTGTCTTGTTCCTGTATTATCTTGGCCCGGCTATGGCAATGTACGGTTGTATTTATGGTAGCAGTTTGTACACATGCACATCTTCAGTTCCGCTTATTATGGCACCCGATACTAGCTCTTACTCGGCGGGGGAGTTAGCGGGTAACATTTTCCATTATTTTCTTTTTCTGTGATCGTTGCGCGTAGATAATTTCGAATAAATGCTGCATGGAAGGTCGCAAGAGTCGGTTGGGGTAATTAACAGCGGAGGCAATAAATCCTACGGCATCCAATGCTAAGACCGTCTGAGCTGGGGAGTTTACGGAAATGAGAACCAGCTCGCAGCTAGGCGTAAACTGGCTATCCAAATAAACCTACCTACCCCTATTGTCTTGCTGAGCAAATAAGGAAACAACCAGCCATGGATGCAACTTTATGGACGAGCAGTCCTCCGTATTGAGAAAGAAGTATGGACAGCGAATACGACCCAACTCGTGGAGATGTTGTGGGGAAGATCGTGTTTATCACAGGTGCCGGCCGGGGTAAGTTGCTTAACTGCCATGGACAGCTTGCCGAATCTGCTCTGCTAACGCTACAATGCAGGCATTGGTCAGGCGTTGGCCATAAGCTTTGCAAAGCACGGCGCAAAGGCACTCGTTCTGGCCGCTCTCGAAGACGATGAGCTCCAGGGGACAGCAAAGCTGATTCTCTCCCTGGCACCCGCTTGTCGCGTAATGCTTCGCGCTATTGATGTCCGGGACAATGAGCAGGTCGCGACGCTTGTTAAAGCAGCTGCATCGAGCGTGGGTGACGGGCGCATCGACGTCCTCTGTGCCAATGCGGGCGTGGCACCGCCGCTGCAGTGCGTGGGTGACTCGTCGCCAGACGCCTGGTGGCTAGGCATGGAAGTCAATCTGAGAGGATGCTACCTCGCAGCACGGGCTGTACTGCCACTAATGCAAAAGCACCACTATGGGCGCATCATATTCACGTCCTCCATCGCGGCGGGCCTGGTCGAGCCATTGACGTCCAGCTACCAGATCTCCAAGCTTGCCGTCACGCGCCTTGCCGACTGCATTGATGTCGAGTACAAGGACGACAATATCAAGACCTTTGCCGTCCACCCAGGACGGATAAGCACACGTCTTCTGCGCTGTATAGAAGGAGATGGTGCGGCAGAGATGAGCTCGAGCAAGCTGCCCAGTCGTCCATCACAGCTCGACGACGTGGCGAAGCTGCAGAGCATGTGCCTCTTTTTGATCTCGCCAGACGCAGACTTTCTGAGTGGGCGCTGGATTGATGCAACTCGATGTATTGAGGACCTATGCAAGGAGAAAGATGTGATTGTCAAAGAAAACCTGCTGCGGGCCGAGGTATCTGCAGGGTGGGATCCCGCGACGGGTAGGATAAGGCTGTCAAGATCCCTGGGTTGAAAATTATGCAGTCTGTTTTCTTGTCGTCAAAATAAAGTAGTTTTATAAAAAACAAAGACGATCGTCTTGTATTACTAGCTATTCAAGGTCGATTGTTTTTGATTTTTTTTGCATACAGGTGGTTAGATCACACGACAGTGTGAATTATCATTCTGTCTTTTAACAATGTCAATATCCATCTGTCTCCGGGCTATTTCTAGCTCGCGATAATTTTCTAGCAACGCGACACATTGTTAATGTGTATTACGACTACCTTTCACATTGTAGGTCCAATTCATCATGTCCATGGTTTAACTGTATGCCCGCAAGTACAAACATATATAGCCCCAAACAAATCATTCTCAAACCTCTGCTTCCATCTTATGCACCCAGGAATTGCGTGTGAGGCGTCGCAGGGACTTGCCGTAGAAATACAATGGCAGGGCCAGCGCAATCGGGCCTGCCATCAGACCAAGCTGGACCATGACGGGATACAGGTTGCCACGCCGGGCCGTCAAATCCGGCACCCAGTAACTCATGGCAAAGCCGCACGTGTTCTTGATCACCGTGGCCACCACCATGATCTCGCCAGCCATGGCCTTGTACGAATCCACGGCGTATGACGTGGCAATCGTCGGCACGCTGGTGATGCACACGCCCGAGAAGCCGTAGCCGACAACAACAATAATGGCCCAGTGCCATTCGTTCTTTTCAGCGCAGCCGCCGACGACGATACCAACCACGGAGAGCACAAAGTACGGAATCAGGATAGGCAGCCGGAACTCTGGCTCGCGAATGTTGTTGTTGCGCCGCGTCACAGCCCGCACGTACCAGTCCGAGACGGGCCCAGCGGTGCACAGACCGACGAGGCCACCAGCCAGAAATGCAAAGTTGGTGTAGCCCACAGTGGCGACGCCAAAGTTGTAGGGGGCGGCTCCGAGAACCGACGACTGTGTCATGTTCCAGTGCAGCAGCAGGTTGGCGGCGCCGGCAACACACAGGCCGGCCCATAGAACGATGGGGAAGAAGAAGATGCGTGCGCAAATAATGACGTCCTTGAAGATGAACTGCCGCCAGCGAGGATCCGGCCGCATCATGAGCTTGAAAGCATCTTTGCCAGGGCGGCCCTGGCCCACTGGAATTGCACTGGCGTCATAAGCCTGGCTCTCCTCGGATGTGCTGAGTTCCTTGTGCTCGGGGGTTTCTTTGGAGTGGGTTGGTGACTTTGGCGGGTGGATGTCAGAGGTCTGGTCCATTTTGGTCTCGTCCAGCATGGTAGCCGCCGGCTGGCATTTGCCCAGGTCACGGTGCCACTTGGTCTCGGGAAAGGCAAAGACAACCATGACCAGCGTGAATGCACACATGGCCACGCAGAGCCAGAAGTAGCTCCGCCATCCATGTCTATTGCGAGCAGTCGAGCAGTCAGTATGGTTCTTTTTTGTTGGTATGCAAAAGCAGCGCGATGCGGGTGTCTGTACATACCGTGAAGCAATGCTTGAAGAGATGATGGGACCGACAGTTAGACCGCCAAAGAATACAATGCTGTGGTACTGTCAGCGGCATTGCTAGTGACTTGAAGAACTATACGGTTTGCATGTCAAGACGCAGCAACTCACAAGTATACACCCATCCACAGTCCACGCTCGCGTAGGAAAAAGAGGTCTGCGACAACCTGGACCATCATAGTTTCAGTGGAGGAGATGGACAGGCCGTTCAAAACGCGAGCCGCCAGGAGAACACCGTAGGACTTGGAGCGTGCCTCCCAGACCGAGGTGGCAACAGCAAGGATGCCGAGCACAATAGCGACAAATCGCCGGCCAAAGACGTTGGTGAGTGGCACGCAGATAAAGTTGGAGTAGCCGAGAAGCAGCACGGCCGCTCCGGTGAGCAGGTTCAGCTTTGTGCCCGACAGATTAAAGTCGGCCGCAAAGAGCGGGTACATGGGCCCGATCGAAAGCGAAGTCATGACGCCGGCAAAGCAGTAGATGGCCTGCACGCCAAAGGTGATGTCTGTACACGTGTTAGCACCGCCACAAAAATTCGAAAAGCACGCGCAGAGGCCATCGGCTCACATTTCCATTTCAGGGACCAGTTCAGAGGGTCATGGGGGTCTTCCGTTGGGCGTGGAATAAGACTATCGCCATGGTCAGTATGGGCCGGCCAGGCTGCGGCGGCGACATGGGGCGAGCTTACAGTTCATGGTCATGGTGTGCCTCGTCGGTAGCACGGACCAGTTCGGTACCGGGGACAAAGTCAACTTCAAGATGCTCGGCCATGGTATCAATCTTTCTTGTGGGTTTGTTATTTGTTGTCTGTCTCCTTTTTCAGCCCGTCTGGCGTTTCCTGCTGGGGACGAGGCACGCATATATAGATAGAAAATACGACAAAGTCAAAGGGCCAAAGCGCTTCCCATTTTTTGACTGCTTTGGTCTATTCATTTCCCAAAGCAATACTGCAGAAGACGGGGTTGCCGATGTAGGGTACTCTCGGTTACTACTTATCTCCCCGCACACACTTTACCCCAGGTCGAAATCCGGGGCTGATTTCAATCTCCGCGCGGGCATTTGGCCAAGATACCCTCATAGCTGGCATCCTCTCCGCAATAAAGCTTGCTCGGATCGCACCTACTGCTGGCAAAGCGTCCTACTCAGTACCTTGTCTATCCGTTTTTGATGTAACTTATCACCTCTACTGGACCTACCAGACATGACGATTCCAGAAACCCAGTCAGCCATATGGGTTGACGCCCCTGGCCCAGACGCCAGTATTGCTTTCAGGCATGATGTGGCCGTTCCCAAGCCAAAGCCGCACCAAGTCCTTGTCCGCATTAACTGCAGCGGTTTGTGGTCAGTCTCCCCGGAAACCCCCTCCCCCTCCCTTTGTACATCCACACTAACACTTAACAGCCACTCTGACATTTACAACATGACAGGGGCCCATCCCATGACGGTCAACGTGGCTGGCCACGAAGGCATTGGACGAGTCGTCCAGCTGGGTGAGGCCGTTAAGCCAGACAAGGTGCGCCTTGGCCAGCGAGTCGGCATCAAGTGGATCCAGGAAACATGCCAGTCCTGTGAGGTCTGTGCCCGTGACAGCACGCTCTGCCCCGACCAGCACAACTCTGGCCGCGACAGGCCCGGCTCGCTGCAGCAGTATGTTGTCGCTCCCGGTGATCAGCTCACCGTCATCCCCGACGGCATCTCTGACGAGCAAGCTGCTCCGTTGCTCTGTGGTACGTCGTTTGGCTCCTGATATACGAGTAGTACATGTGATACGACACATGTTGCATGCTACTGACAATGCACTGTTACTCTTTCCGTCTAGCCGGGTTGACATTGTACTCGGCCATCTCAAAGGCACGCGTCCAAAAGGGCGACTGGCTCGTGCTCCAGGGTGCGGGCGGCGGCCTGGGCCACATGTAAGCTAGCCGAGAACGATCTCCCCGGGGGGCGTTTGATTCTCCACCCCCGCATGGTAATTCAGGGCTAACAACATGGCGTGCCTAGTGGAATTCAAGTGGCCGCACTCAAAGGGCTTCATGTCATTGCTGTTGACAGGTAAGCCAAGTCCAGCTTGGTGCACCGGAGCAAGGCTTTACATGCAGACTGACTGACACATGATACACTCTCGGCCACGTAGTGAGGACAAGCGGGACTTTTGCTTGTCGCTCGGCGCCCACAGTTTCTTTGCCTTTAGCGACCCCGACCTGGAAAAGGACATTCTTTCCCTGACCGGGGGGCTTGGCGTACACGCCGCGATTTGCTGTGTGGGTGCAGGGCCAGCGTACGGCCAGGCCCTGCGCCTGCTGCGTCGCGGGGGCACGCTGGTCTGTGTCGGCCTCCCGTCAGACATGGCGTACCAGTTGCCGGTCGGGCCAATGGAGATGGTTGTGCGTGGTCTCGCCGTTGTGGGATCGTCGGTGGGCTCCGAGCAGGAGATGCAGGAGCTTCTGCAGCTTGCCATTGGGGGCAAGGTCAAGCCTGTGATCAAGGTCCTTCCTTGGGAAGATTTTCACAAGGCCATTGATCTTGTCAAGGGATCCAAGGTGAATGGCAGGATTGTCGTTCAAATTCACCCTGTAGATCCTCGATATTGAAGATTGATTTGTGTAATGCTTCGCTAACTAAGAAGTATGAGTATGATGAGAAGAATAAAACTGAAAGTAGAGAAATAAAAACTCTTGTTTCAATTTTGTTGCGCCTATCAAGATAGACAAATGTCTCGCTAGTAAAGGAGTATGAAGAAAGAGTAGTAACGATGACAAAAACCCTTTGTTACTTGTCAATCTTGTTGTGTGTCAACATAGAAATTGCCTCGCTAGTTTAGAAACATGAAAATAATCAAAAATAAGAGTAAACGATAACAAAACCCCCCTTCGCCAAGTTATCAGTCTTGCTGTACCCATCAAGACAAATGTCACTCTGGTAGAAAATATGAGAATTAAGAAGAGTAACAATTAAGAAAGAAACCCATTCTTCAAGTTTTCAGTTTTGTCGTGCCAACAAGTGTAAAAGTCACAACCCGTAGATACAACGCACCAATTGCAAAATAAACAACTTCTCCTCTTACGTGAAGAACTTCGACCAGTAACGGTCCCTGCTATTGCAGTAAACAATTATGCGTCGTTGCTGCCTGATTTCGCCCCTCGAGCCCTCTGTCTTGGGAGGGAAGGAGCGAGGACTGACCAAGGCAACAGCGATCGTCTTTGTTTACTGTACTCGTAAACAAAGGCAGCCTGTGATTATGATCCTATCGCCTCTATTCTTGACTACTGAACTGACTACCATCCCATTCATCGAGCCGTGTTGTCGACTACCGCCGTGTGAAGCTGCTTTGTTTGTTCATGGCATGTACGAGTAACCTTTTCGCCACCTCCGCGCCTACTTCCTCTACGAGTGCTCGTAGCACACAGCACAAGAAAGTGGAATTAAAAATTGCAAAACTTTTGAGCGTTATTTTCTACTCTGCTTTTTTTTTTTCTCTTCGTTATCGAGTGTGCTCGCTTAGCAGTCGTAAGAAGCATCCCTCAGACTGGGGTTGCGACCATCAGGCTGATCAAGCTTCGGGCGACCTCGGCGGCGGCGAGGCAGGTTGTCTCACCCGTATTGTCGTAGGCAGGAGCAACCTCGACAACATCGCCACCGATGACCTTGAGGCCAACAAGCCCATCCAGAATGGTCAGCAGTTCACGGGACGTCCAGCCGCCTGGCTCAGCAGTGCCGGTAGCAGGTGCGTAGGCCTATATGTCAGCATTGGGCTATTTGTACTCGTACGTCTACGTCTATGAAACACAGTAGATGACCATATACGCACTGGGTCTAGGACGTCAATGTCCACGGTAATGTAGACGTTGTTGTCACCGACGCGCTTCTTCAGCTGGTCAATGACACCCTGGGTGCCCAGTCTGTCAAGGTCGCGGGCGGTGACAATCTCAAACCCGCACTGGACATCGTTGTCGAGGTCGTCGCGACGCGTGCCCAAGGGCGCACGGATGCCCGCGTGGATCGAAGAGTCGTTGGAGATGAGGCCCTCCTCGTGCGCAATGTGCAGAAACGTGCCGTGGTTGACGGAAGCATACTCGGTGACACCGCCGTTCTCCAGGTGCGGGTTCCAGGTGTCAATGTGCGAGTCAAAGTGGATGACGCTCACGACGCCCCAGTGCGCATACGTCGACCGCAGAGCCGCCAGCGTGATGGTGTGGTCGCCGCCCAGCATCAGGATGCGCGGAGCCGCCGTCATTGACTCGTTGTTGGGCTTCCGGGCCGAGATCAGCTTGGTCGCCTTGACCAGCTGCTTAAGCGCCACCGTGTTGTCGACAAACGTCAGCGGGGCATCGCCACAGTCGACCATCTTGGCCCACTCGTCGAAGCGGTTGCGGCCCGTGTAGACGTTCCACGAGTGTGCCGGGCGGATCCGCCGCGATCCATCGCGGATGCCGTGGGGGCCGAAGCGGGCACCAGGCCGGAAGGACGTAGCCGTGTCAAAGGGTGCGCCCAGCACGGCAATGTCGTAGCTCTCCACCTCGCTGTCGGCCTGCGAAGAAAAACACGGGGCATATGGCAGGTGGGCAAACGATGTCAGGCCACCCATGGCATCAACAGTCAGATCAACGTCATCAATGTCGATGGCGCCCGAGCTCGGATGGGTCTTCTGGTGGTGGAGGGGCACCTGTCGGCCACCGGCAGGGCCCTGGATGGCGGCGACAGGGGGGAAGGCGATGTCGCGGGCCTGGGCCACGGCAGCGAGTAACAGCAACAGGCGTCGTGACATTGTGTATATGCACTCGTATACAAGTACTCGTAATAATATAATAGGCTGTCGTGGGATGGGCTGGATCACCTGATGGGAGCTGTCGTAAAACAGACGCTTGTCAGTTGAAGTCTGCTTCCGGGGGATCACGGCATGTGTCGACCGTTTCTTTTCGCATGTTTTTGCGAGTACTCGTACTGAGTATCTTGGGGTCACTTTATCCCACCCCGGTATATGTACGTGTACTCGTACTCGCATGTGGGCAATGGCGGACATTGCCGCGTGGTGTTAAACTTTTGTCCTGATAGTGTTACTCGCTCGTAGGGGTCTGCCGTGGGTCGATCGGCACCGACTCTACCAAGAACAGAATGCACATCCGTATCCTTTCCGTTTGCACCGGTACCCCACAGACAGATAACGATGCTTTGCCGGGTGTGATACGGAGCACTCGTACTCCGTACATGATGGAGACGATGAGATATTCTCCGTACGCAGTATGTTTTGATATCAAATGTAACATTATTATGTGTAGAAAGTGCTACCTGTACATACAAAGTACTCCGTACGTACTCGTACTCGTACACGAGGGCAGAGATAAAGAAAGAGGAAAAAGACACTCGTCCAGACTAGCAGTTTGCTATTTTTTATGGAGTAGAGAAGAACAGCGATAGAGAAAGAGAAAGAGGAAAAACAGCCTTGATGGCTTTCTGTATTGGGAATTCCGTCGTGTCGATCCTTCGAGGCAACCGAAACATCTGGCTTGCAGGTGCAACGCGTCCATGTGGCCACTGCTTCGTCGGACCGGATGAACGCGATAACGCATGTGTACTCAGTATGAATGCGCGCTTTTACCACTTATTACTGCAGGGTGGCGTAATAATCAAACCAAAGAAACCAGCCCAGTCTCAATCAACTGTCCAGTCATCCGATTATACAACGAAGAAAGAATTCTTTGTGGGGAGATAGGATAGACGACAGGCGAGCTGTGTGGTGGTACCTTTGTGTAGTGCCTTTGTACTCGTATGTGCCTTTATGTGCCAGTACTATATATACAAGAAGACCAGCCGCACAGCTTGGCTCTTTTTTTGGTGTGCAGTGTTCTCGTCCCCAGTCGCATCTTTTGTTTTTCTACTCATTTTTTTCTTCTTCTGGAACGATCTTTTCATCTGCTCACCATGGGTCAACACACCATGCCGCAGACGCCAGAGATTGTCGACGATCCGCAATGGCCTCCGGGTACCATGCGCCTCGAGCGCATTCTCGACAACGAGACCACCGAGATTGTCTTGCAGCCGCGGCCGACCACCAACCCAAACGACCCGCTCAACTGGCCCCAATGGCGCAAGCACCTCAACTTTGGCCTGGCTGCCTTCTTTGCCATGATGTGCGCCGCCCAGGTGTCTGCATCAACCCCGACCTGGGGCCCCATGGGCGATGAGCTCCATTTCGACGATGCGACACTGAACAACACCTATGCCATTGGCTGTGCTACGCTCGCCATTGGCGGCTTCATGATCATCCCCTTTGCTCTCAAGTACGGCCTGCGCCCCATCTACGTCCTGGGCACGGCGGCCCAGCTCGGCGTCATGATCTGGGGCGCGCGCACCCAGACGGCCGGCGACTGGTGGGGCGTCAATGCCGTGCAGTGCTGGCTCGGCTCGCTGGGCGAGTGCATGGTCCAGATGACCGTGTCCGACGTCTACTTTGTCCACGAGCGTGGTGTAGTCAACTCCATCTACATCTGGGCCTTTAACTTTGGCGGCAACCTGGCACCTGTGGCGGCCGGCTATGTCACGTCGTCCATGGGCTGGCGCTGGGTGTGGTGGTGGTTTGCCATTTTCTTTGGCATCGAGTCCATTGTCATGCTGTTTGGCTTTGAGGAGTCCAAGTTTGACTGGACCCGCTACCCGCTGGTGTCGGGCGCGCCCGTCATCGAAGCCCAGGCGGATGAGAAGAAGACGGCCGAGCTCGCCGACCCCAAGGGCGTCGCCGACGCCAGCGTCCATGCGCCCGACGAAAGCGGCCGCGACAGCCCCCTGCACAGCCAGGCGGTCGCTGCCGAGACGCGCAAGTCATACTGGCAGCGCCTGGCCCTGACTACGCCCACCGACGGGCCCTGGATGCTCTTCTTGCGCCATGCCTACCAGCCGTTCCTCATCATGTTCAGCATCCCCGGTGTCGGCTACATCTGCAGCGTGTACGCCATCCTGCTGTCGTGGGGCACCGTCATGAGCGCCGCCCAGAGCACGTACATGGTCGACGAGCCCTACAACTTTGACTCGACCCAGATCGGCCTCATGAGCCTGGCCCCCTTTATCGGCAACACCATTGGTACGCTGATTGCCGGCCCCGTCAGCGATCGGCTGGTGCTGTGGCTGGCTAAGCGCAACAACGGCATCTACGAGCCCGAGATGCGCCTCTGGGTGCTCGTGGCCTTTATCCCTTTCATGGTGGCCGGTCCCTTTTGGTTCGGCCATGCGCTGCAGGACGGCCAGTCGTGGGTCTCGGTGGCCTTTGCGCAGGGCGTGTCGCAGTTTGGCCAGGCGCCCATCTCCAGTGTGCTGCTCACATACATGCTGGACGCCTACAACGAGATTGTCGGCGATGCGCTGGTGGCCCTGACCTTTTCGCGCAACACCCTCAGCACCGTCTTTGTGTTTGCCATGACGCCGTGGATCAAGCGCGTCGGCATGTCCAACGTCTTCAACACCATTGGTGCCATTGGCGTTGCTGTGCTGATGTTTGCCTTTGTCTTTATCTGGAAGGGCAAGGAGTGGCGGCACCGCACTGCCGGTACGTACCGCTACTTTGCGGCAAGGCAGTTTGCGTCTCGTGCGATTAAGGATTATGAGTAGGCGGCGCTATATAAGGTCGTGCTGGAATCCGTTTTGCTTTTAGTAGAATAATATATACAACAATTTACAACAATTCACAACAAACAATGCGTGAAATTTGTGAAAAAGAATATAAATTGAAATGAAGAAACATCCGAGTAAACTTGAAAATTATATAATGTTACAATACTCGAAGCTTTTTAAGATACCGATGATAGTACGTTACGAACTAGAGGCGGCCTTGGTGAACTTGTAAAGGCCATACCGCAGCTCATCGCGCACCTACTTGGTCGTGTAGAATTGGTACCCTATTCTACGGAGCACAGGCACACCGCATCAACACATTGCGCATGACGTCGTTGCCTCTACCTCTGGTCTTTGCCATCTCGGTTGACGCCTGACTTACACGCTTAAAGTGGACCCTCTTGGCGCGCTCTCATCACGTGTATATTATCCACATATCACATATCACATGACCGCGTCGCGAAACAAATTTCCCAACGCGCCGTGCGCCACGTCCAGGTCGGTCCCGGCACTAGCTTCATCCAACCGCAGACAACACAAAAACGGCGCATCACCACTGTCCCCGAAACCACGACCCCGGCCCCATTTTTGCCGCGCATCATCATCCCAGCACTCGCAGAGACCACCGCCGTTGGCTAGATCTTTTTGTGGACGCAGCGGCGACCTCGTGCGCATCGACGACTGGCCTGCGCGTTGCGCCGCAATTTGTCGCGATCCATCCCACCTCCGTGCATTCAATAGCCAGCTACCCCGTGGAACGACGCCCCCAATGGCCGGTCCCGCGCCATCTGCGGCGGCTGCCGTGCCGCAGGCGTTTTGGACATCCTATGCCGCGCGCCTGCGGGCCTACAACAACGCCCTCCTTGTACCTGTCAACACCAGCGCACCGCCTGTGCCCAAGACAACAAAACGCGGCACCACAATCATCAACTATGCCGAGGATGGCTACGACGACCTGGACGACGACGACGACGACACACGGAGGCGCCCCGCGGGGTTGCGCACGCTGCGCCGCGGGGACGATGCGACACGCACAGCCGCTGCGGCCGGCACAGGAACGTCAACACCCGGCGCCGGGGACTCGGCCGACCGGATTGGAAAGGAGACTTCAGAGCCCGTGGACGTGCAGGGCGTGTGGCGCGACTGGCAAGGCAAGATGCGCATCCCACGATCGGACATGGCCAACTACGCACAGGCATGCCTGCCATCAACACTCATCCCCATCCGCATCGACGTGGAGATCCCCTCCTATGTTCCCCTCGCACCGCTTGGCCCTCCCATTGGCCCGACACCGGGAGCCCATGCACACAATGCGCAATTTGACATTACAAACCCCCTCAACCGGCAGCCCGAAGCCACGGCCCCGTACCGGCTCAAGGACACGTTCTTGTGGAACTTGCACGAGACACTCATCACGACGGACCAGTTTGCCATTGGCATGACGCAAGACCTCGACCTGCCGATCCGCAACAATGTCGCTGCCGAGATCAGCAAACAGATTCGGACACAGTTGGAGGAGTACGCAGGTGTTGCGCTGCACCCTCTGTTCCATCCGACAACGCCTTCGACCGCCCCGGCGCCTGCTGCCAGCACGGGCACCCCAGCAGCATCAGCAGCAGCAACAGCACCAGGACAGCGCGATTCGGCAACACCTGCTCCGCACATCTCATCCTTTAGCCGTGGCGACACGCCACTGCGCACGGGACTTGCGCGCTCGTCGACACCGTCAAAGACGGCCACATCCGCGGCGCCCACCAGCACCGAGACCAACAATGTCACAGCCGTGGCCACTGCCGTCAGTCCTGATTCCGAAGACTACAACCCCGACGATGCGTACCGCTGCATCGTCAACCTCAACATCAACCTCTCGTCGCGCCTCTACACGGACAAGTTTGAGTGGTCGCTGCTGCATCCACCCGGCGCGGCCGAGGCCTTTGCCAAGCAGACGTGTGCGGACCTGGGCCTGGCAGGCGAGTGGATACCCGCCATGACGCACGCCATCTACGAGGCCGTTCTGCGCCTCAAGAAGGAGGCCTGCGAGTCGGGCGGCCTTGTTGCCGGTTTTGGTGCGGTGGCGGGCCTGGGCTTTGCCGAGTTCCCCAACGACGCTGCGGTGGCGTATGCGACAACGGCGGCCGATGGGTCGGGCGGCGGCGCGGCCGGGTGGCGGTACGATCCGGACCTGCTGGGCGACGGCTGGGAGCCCAAGGTGGAGGTTCTGTCCAAGGAAGAGATTGAGAAGCGCGAGGGTGACCGCGAACGACAACTGCGGCGGCTGCGTCGCGAGACGGCCCGGTTTAGTAGCAACACGGGCACGGCGGGCGGTCTGCCGGCGGGCTTTGGTTTCAGCGGGTTTGGCGGCCTGGTCGAGCAGGAGGAGGAGCGCATGGGCCGTGGCGAGCGCACCAAGAAGAAGCGCCGTTTCCGGAGTCTGTCGCCGCAGGGCCGGGCGGGCACCCCGGGCGGCCGGGGTACGCCGGACGCAGCCAACAACGGTGGCAATGGTGGCTATGGCGGCGGCGGCGGCTCGCTGGCCGACAACGAGCGCAATGCATGGCGGTGCACGCACTGCCGCATCTGGGGCACCAGCGTGTGGGCAGTCCGGGATGGACCGCATGGACCGAGAGTAAGTTTTTTTTTTTTTTTTTTTTTTTACTTTTTCTTTTTCCTTGTTTTTTTTTGGGCCTTCTTGCATCCTTTCTTTTCCTTTCTTTTTTTCTCGCCTTCTTTCTTTCTTTTTTTCTCGCCCTTTTTCTCTTTTTTTCCTCCACTAACAACCAGACACTCTGCAACAACTGCGGTTATTTGTACGAACGGGACCGCAAGCTGCCGCGGTGGACAAAACTTCTCCACGCCAACGAGTCTCTGCTACTCTAGGCGAACCATCATGGGCGGGCTGATCTATCTTGTTCGTTAATATGCCGGCAAAGTTACATGGCAAGGGACGGGACAATGCGGCGTGGTGCTGGTAGCTGGAGTTATCTGTGTAATATTGTATCTGCTTTCTTCCTGTTTGTCTATTCTGATATTCTAAAAAGGGTTGGTCTACACTATCAATGCCGGCCTTGCGTGCTGCTTCACTCGTTCCGGTACAATTCCACGTATCGCCTCTATGGCACCGGCAGTCGTAAATCTTCAGTGTCTTTCTACTTCAAAAACACGTGCCAACTAAAATTGGAGGTGTCGAGACTTTGCGTACCAACAGAACAATCACTCGACATCACGTATAAATTGAGCTGACGCCATTTATTTTGTTTCGCTTCAATACATAATATCGCCAAAAAATAAATAAAAGAGTCAGCCTTCTTTAAAGAATGTAAAAGGCAAAAATGGATACATCCGGATTCGAACCGGAGACCTTTCCCATGCGAAGGGAAAATCATACCCCTAGACCATGCACCCGTTGCTTGATGATTTTTTTGACTAGCTTGAGCGCCAAAGAGGTGGGAAAACAGGAGGGGATGATGGTGATCACTAAGTAAATCCAGAAGGTTCCGCCGTAATCAGGGGCTTTTAGCCAATAGGGTACCCCAGAGTTCCCCCGGACTACGAGTACGAAGTCTCGTAATCAGGGCCGGTCGAATAAATAGCTCTAATTAGGTAGGCCCTTGTATGGGGTGTGGAAGGCACCACTACTAAAGACTAGGAAGGAGCGGCCTGTCTGCCTGCTTAGGCACCATCAGTCTTATAGTGGGGCATATCCCTATTCCAGAGGGATAGGGAGGGATCCCCCCCTCTTCTCCTAGTAGGAATAACTTAGCCATTCATTCATTCGTTTTTCGACTACTTGATTCTGTTGTTGTGGATTTTGCCCGACGTCGACGTCTTTCTTCTTCCTCTTTGAGTCTGGCCTTTGCTACGACTCTTCTGCTGTCATTCCCGTTTTTCTGGTCTTGTTAGGCCGCTTCGTTCCGTTGGGGTTTTCCACGCTGCACACCCTCCTTTCCTGTTCTCTTGATTAACATAACAACCACAATCATCTCACCCCATCAAATCACGACCTCTGCATTATCACTGCACTCAACATGGAGGGCCGACGCGGCACGGCAAGCGGTGGTGGTCACCAGAGCGAAGAAGATGATGAACTGACGAAGCTGAGGAAGGAGATTGCTAAGGAAAGGGAGCAAGCTGCTAAGGAAAGGGAGCAAGCTGCTAAGGACAGGGAGCAAGCTGCTAAAGAAAAGGCCCTCCGTGTGGCAGCAGAGGCTCGCCTCGCGGAAGCCGAATCCCGGGCGAAGGAAGAGCAACGGCTGCGAGAAGAAGAGCATCGCGACCGGATACATCAACAGCGAGACATGGCGGCAGTCGTGGCTGCGATGGAGGAACAGCGAGCAACAGCGGTTCGCAATCGCTCTCGTACGTGCCGAACCTTTTCCTTTCCTTTCTGTTCTCTGCCCTAACAACTAATAAACATAGAACAGCCACTTAGCGGCTACCTTGCGGACGTCGACCGTCTCAACTACGTCATGTCCCGACTCATTCCCCCTCCCCGAACCGCCGTGCAGACATTGACCGACGGCGAGAAAGCCAAGTCGACCACGTCGGGCCGGACGACCATTATGAAGAAATACTACCCCTTGAAGATGCGGGTGTGGCCCGAGTTCCCGCACACCTGCCGTACTGCTTTTGCGCGCATCCAGGAGCTCCTTGGCGAGCAGGCGCTGTTCCCGTCCAAGGACGAAATGCGGATGACGGGATCGAAGCTCCTCAGGCGCTGGCCCACGCTTTTTCTAGGGTCTGCGTCATTTCTCAACGAGATAAAGACGTCGCATTTCCTGCACGAAAGTCTGCAAATCCCCACCCAGGACATTCTCAACGCCTACATCCGCGCTTGTGGACGGGAGCAGCAGCTGATTTTCGACAACCAGGCAACCGGCTGGATGTCCCGCAGCCGGCACGACAGCGACGCCGTAGATCGCGGCGACGGGGAGGTACAGGATGCGACAACAATGATAACAGAAGCCGTGGCCCCAGTTGAAGTACCGAGGAAAATACAGCCGGACTGCCTTGTGCTGTGTGCCCATGTCGTTGCCGTTTCGGAGGAGGAAGATTCGGTGCAGATCAACCACGTGTACCGCACAACTCTTGGCGAACACAAGGCCGTCCACCGTTTGCGTGCGCCTGCCTTTGCTCGTTATGCCGAGCACCCGCTCCCTGAGAACTTTATGTTGGAGCTTGCCAAGCGCGCCGCCTCCAGTGATAAGGCTGATGGGATTACGAGCAATCCGAACCCAGACGCACATCTCGAGGCACTTGCAGCGGAGATGCAGTGCCAGCCGGGGCAGGTGTACTATGCCCGTGCCCTCGGCCAGACGTTCCACTACATGGTGACGTCGGGAATGGAATACGGCTATCTGGCCAGCGGCGGGACGCTCACTTTGATGCGGGTTGCACCAGACGACCCGACGACGCTTTTGTACTGGCCAATGTCATATCCACAGTATGTCAGGGGCGAGGAGGCGAATGTGGCAGGGGCGGATGCCGAGGTCAATGTGGATGATCTTGCCATTACGGCGCTGGCTGGCTTGTGTCTGCTCTCTTTCGAGTCGTCTACGGCGCCCTTGCGGCAGAGGTCGTTCAACCTGTCCAAGCTGGCCCTCTTTCCCGCTCTGCCACCATCCGAGCAAGGTCGCGCGTCGGCAGCGGTGACCCGTTCGAGCTCTCCGCAGAGCCGTGACAGCAGCCGTGGTAGCAGTCGTGACAGCAGTCGAGGACAGCGGCGGCCGCGGGGAGATGGCGATGACGGCGATGACAACGGCAGTGGCGGCAGTGGCGGCAGTAGCAGCAGGGGAGGGAGCTATCTGACTGTACCGGCACACCGGCCGCGCCAGTCGTCGCCGCTCAAACGGCAGCGGACAGCCTCGCCCAACGAGGCCGACGAGAATGGCAGCATGTCGCGCAAGAAGCAGCGGATCGACATGCTGCAGAGGAGCCGTCGGTCACTGACGCCCTCTCTGCCGACGCCGTTTGACCCGTCATCCTTCCGGCCGATCCGGCCATACTGCACGCAGGCCTGTCTGCGCGGCCTCGTCATGGGCGAGGCTTTAGACCACAAGTGTCCCAACATTGTGCTGCATCTACGCGCCCTAGGCGAGTGCAGTGGAAGCCCACAGCATCGGCCCATGCAGCACGCGATCACGGTCGACAAGCTGCACGCGTTGGTGCAGGAGCAGCTCCTCTGCAACATGGAGCAGGACTGCGAATGTCTGCTGGATCAAGGGCAGTGGGGCGCCGTCGGCTGTCTGTTCAAAATCACGGTGACGGGATTCGGGTACACGCTCGTGGCCAAGGGCGTGCAGTCGTTTGACTATGCGCTGCTGCGCCGCGAGGTGGGCGTCTACGACCGGCTGGCCGACCAGCAGGGATTTTTGATCCCTGTCTGCCTTGGCATCATGCGGCTGCGGCAGCCATACCCGATGGACAACTGCATGCTCGTCACGCACATGATGCTGATGTCGTATGCGGGCCGCTGTCTGTACTCGCAGCGACTGCTGGACGAGCCGGCGGTGCGGTACGTGGATTTCAATGAAGAGGTGCGGCGCACAAATGCGGAGCTGTACCGGGCCGGGCTTGTGGACGAAGACGACGAGAGCGAAGCCAACATGACGTGGTGTGCAGAGCGGGGGCGGGTGATGCGGATCGATTTTGACCAGGCAAACGTGCTGCCGCGCGACGAGGACGAGGATAAGGACGACAAGGACGACAGGGACATCAGGGGGCTGGGCTGGCTGCGGCAGTCGTCTGTGGTGGCACCGTCTGGACACAGCCAGGACGACAGTGGTGTGGGGCGGCCATGCCAGTCATACAGTGGACACACGGTTGTGGAGAGCCTGCTGTTGGCGTAGCCTGGCAGTTAACCATGGTTTGGGGCCTTGTAAACGGCTGTTTTCCGTTACCATTCGCGTAGATGACCTCGGAGTCCATGGGCTGACAACAGCGTGGGTATGGCGTCTTCTGCGCTGAGGCTCACGGAACCATAAGGGCCCGGTGTATTTGATTCGATGCTCTCTTTTTCGTGGGTTTGGCAATACAAACAGACCCGACAATAAAAAAGAGTCCGCCTATTTGGACGTTGTGTTTTTACTATTTGGACGTTGTATCCACCTAGTGGGGCGCCTTTCTAGCGCTCTGATTGGCTACTCTTTATCTAGTCTTATCCGTATCCCCTAGCAACCGATAAGGCATACGCTAGTCTAGAGTAGGCAAATCACAGCCACATTTCAGCCACATCCTAGCCAACCT
>JANSMC010000135.1:0-61138 GCA_029299015.1 Ophiostoma montium
GATTTGGTGGAGTGAGATGTCCCTTTTAGGAAATGACCCATATAATTCACCAGATTTCTTACTGTTACTGTTAACCAGAAATCTTGAAACAGGCCCTTAGCTGTACTGTACTTCAGCTGTAATGCCATTGAACAGCGGGTGAGTTCCTATTGAAAGACAGTGTGGTTAGTTGAAACCCTACAAAACGACAAACATGCATCCCTCCATGGACTTGAGTAGAGTAGAATAAGACTAAATTCGCTGGCATTCGCTTTTGACGTCGCTGTCCTTTCCAACGGTAAAATACAAAACGAAAAGAAAAGAAAAAGAAAAAAAAACCCTAACTCAGTGTACAACAACAATTCTTGCGCTTCTTCGCCCGTCGGTCCATGGCGTCGTCTCTCAGCCGAGCCTCTGCACGGACCCGGCGACTGTTTTGTAGGAGTAGGAGCTCGTCGTGGTCAATATCAACGCCGTCCAACATTGACGGCAGCCGATTCCCCGACAGGGCCGGCCTCACCAATGGGACCACGTCTTCTTTGCCCGCCTCGACCTCCTCGTTTGCCCCATTCGAGCGTGCCTGAGGCCGCTGTTGCTCGACCGACGGCGGCACGGGTTGGTCGTGGCTGGGCTGGAACGGAAGAGGTCTGTTCGGATCCGGCGTGGCAATCTCCCTAGGACGCTCGCCGCCGCAGACACTGCTCGATCCCGGCTCCGGCAGCCGCGGCCGCACCAGCCGGGATAGCAGCGGCGAGGGCACTTCTGCACTGGACGAGCCAGCAAACGACACGCGTCGCATGTGACTCGCCGTCGATCTGCCCGAGTCCGAAACCGTCTGCGACGTCGACCACCTCTTCAAGATGGACCGTTTTGGCTGTGTCACGCTGACGCTGCGGCAAAGTGGCGCCGGCCTTACCTGAATCTACGCTGGTTGGGCGGCGTCATCGTCCGCGTCGCTCGCCTCGTCGTCGTCGTCGTCGTTTGACGCCGCCGTCTTCTTGAGTGCCGCCGCCTCGCCCACTTCCATCTGGTGCAGCTTGGCCTTTTGCTGTGCCTCCGTAATGTCGCTCGGCTGCCCGGCCGCGCCGCCGCCTTGGCTGCCCGGGCCCTGCCCGCCTTTCAGCGCCTGCTCGCCCGACACCACGTCAAACCCGCCGCCGCTCTCGTTGTCGTCGTCGTCGTCCGCGCTATCGTCGTCGTCGCTGTCGACCGATTCCTTATCAACGGCCGCCGTCGCGTCGCCACTACGCAGCGACACCAAGGGCGGGGCAGACGGCACGACGGGCGACAAGAAGCTGGGTGCCAGCGAGGATTCATGCAGCGGTGACCGCGTGCCCGGCACTGCCGACACCGACGCAGCCCGCGAGCCCGGGGCCGGCGACGACGTGCGCGACCGCCGGCCCAGGATCTGGTCAATGTCAATCGGCTTCAGCGTCGGATCAAACGCGGCCGGCAGCCCGATCGCGGCTGCAACCCTATGGGCCTCCTCGTCGGGCGAGATGCGCGCCTCCATGTCGTACACGCCGTTGGCCTCGCTGTCGGCCTCGTGCACGCCGTTGGTGCGCGACAGCATGCTGACGTAGCTCTGGCGCGTCGGGTCGTTGGACCGCTTCGCCTTCTTCTTCTTGCGCTTCTCGTAGTCGCGCACGACCACCGTAGGCACGGGCGAGTACTGCAGGCAGTACTTTGAAAACGAGTTCTTGGTCACGAGCCCCTGGAAGCCGCCCAGCGACCGGCCGCGCGTGCCCACCACCAGCATGGAGGGTTGGTACACGCGGATCTGCCTTGTTAATAAAGAAAGAAGAAAAACAGAAGAGCGGTCAGAAAGGACATACCAGCTTCTGAAAGGTGTCGTGCAGCTTGCCGACGGCATACTCGAGCTTGATGCCGACGGCGCGGTTCTCGGGGATCTTGCTCTTGATGCGCTCCACCATCTTATCGGCGCGGACCTTGTAGTTCTTCTCCTCGGACCGCGCGTCCTTGTCGACGACGTGCACGCAGATGATCTCGTCGCCGTCGTCGGCATACTCCTCCACCAGCCACTGCAGCGCAAAGTCCGAGTACACGTTCTGGTCCACGCCCACCATGACCGTGCGTGAGCTGCGCTGCGGCCGGTACCCGTAGTGGCTGACACTGAGCGTGTACCCGAGCGTGTTGTACTTGGTCACCTCGCCGAGTGGGATGTTATCGAAGCTCACATGTTTTCGAAATCTGTTCGCGGGGGGCGATTTCGGCCTGGTTAGCGCTGCCATTGGATTGCGCAAGCAAATGATGAAAGAAGAAAAGAAAAGAATAGACAAATAATGGCAAAAAAATTCTAGGAAAAGGGGTCGGGTCAAGGTCGCTCGGCACGTCTAGGACTGAGATCACGCGACAAGGTGAATGGGAGAAAAGCGTGCAAAACGTCAAGACATTGGAGGGGCCAACGGAGCTTGTAAAGGCCGCTCGTAAACACACCACCAGGCTAGACACAGGGAAGGCGCAGGTGGGGGGCTGTGCTACAAAAGAAACGACGGCAAGAACGGAGCAGCGGTTGCCATCAGACTGGCGTTGGCGCAAAAAAATGGCTCGAGGGGATGAGGTGAGTAGATTAATAGGGAAGGAGCGACCAAGAATGACGTGTTCAGCCCCTCGCATTCGTCTTCACACTCGTCTTCTCGTCTCTACCTCGTCTCACTCTGACTCGCTACTCTGCCCCGGCCTCGTCTACCATCTGCTCGTCTACACCTCTCTGACCTTGTCGGAGCGGCCTGGCTTGCAATCAACTCAATCGACAACGCCAACAGAGCCGAGCCATGGGCACCTCGGGCTAGAACATGGTGGGTTGAACTGCCAGCTAGTGCAGTGGGGTAGAAAGAGACAGGAAAGACCGAAGGAGAAAGAGAAGGAGGCACCGAACTAGCTGCCAGTGGCGAACGGATTGACGACTAGGCGGTCTCTACTCCGTAGATACCATCGCCCGTCTCCACTTTGCACTCTGGGGAAGACGGTCTAGCCATGGTAGCGGTAACGGGCAGCGGGAGGTGAGGTGTGGACAAGGATCTGGGTAGAGCATGAAGGTGTGAAGGGCGAGGGAGAGAGAAGGACGATAATGAAAAAAAAAAGAAAGAAGAAAAGAAAGAAATAGATCAAGGAAAAAGAGAGAGAAAAAGAGAAACTTACCGTGCTGGAGCTGGCGATTTTCGCCGTTCTTGCTTGGGCTGGCCCTGGGGAAGCCGATGGTTGGGCGCAATAAACGACACCGACGCGGCCGACGTCTTGCGCAGCGTGCTGCTGCCGTACATGCCGTCGCTGGACAGGTCGAGCACCGAGCTGGGACGGCGGTCGTCGTCGGCAAACGCGGTGCGGCCGGCGCGTTGTGCGGTCCCGGGCCGCGGGATGGGCGACAAGCCGGGCGAATTGCCCGGGCTGGGACCTGGCGAGTACTGCTGGTTGGGCATGCGTGCTGCGGTCAGCAGAGGGCTGGAGAAGGCCACGGATGGGCTGCTGCTCGTCGATGCCCCTCCGGCGGTGGTGGTGGTGGTGGTGGTGGTGGTGGTGGTGGTGGTCTCGGCGTTGGCAAAGTAGCCCGAGGCAGTTTTGGGCAGCGTGTCAGCCGACGCCGCGGCCTTTGCCTGGACTTGCGTCATGGGCGAGATGTCGGAGCCTGGACTGGCGTCTGGGCCTGTGCCACCGGGTGGTGGTACGTCGATGGACTTTGACATGTTGGCCGTCTGTCGATGATGGTCGTGCCGTGTTGTGGGTGTGTGTGGTTCTTGGTGTTTCCTATATGGTGGTATTGTGTGGTCGTTTGCTGTTGTAGTTTGTGATGTCGTGTCGGTATGGGTTGCGCAAGTGTTCACGGCCGAGGGCCTTGTACTATCCAGCAAGCCAGAGCATCGAGCGAGGTGGAAGCAGCAGGACACTCATAAAGAAGTGCCTCGAGATCGGAGCAAGCAAACCTGCCAAAATAGCAGTGGTGGTGTTTGTCGGGTAGAGGAAAGTCAATGTCGCCAGGTGGACCTTAGGTAGAAGCAGTGTCGGCTCAAGAGATGCAATGAGTCGTCGCCAAATAGGTCAAGTCGCGAATAATACGAGGACGAGGAATGTGGCTGTCGTGAATATGCAGAATCGGTACTTTTGCAAGTACTGTGCGCGTACTTCGTACTATGTACGGGTCGTGAATACAGTGGGTACAAGCTCGGCCGGGTCGAGTAAATATACTTGTTGCCAGGAGGAAGGCGGCGTGCGAGTCAGAGTCCGCAGTCAGGGAAAAGGAGCGGCAAGGGAGATGAGACAAGAGACAAGAGACTGTCGATTCCAGAGGAGTGGTTTGGTTTGTCAAAGTTTAGACAATTTGTAGGCGTCACCGTAGAGAAGGCGGAGAAGGAGGACGTCACAAGACACCGCCTAGTGATCGAGTACTTTGTCAAAAGGGGAAGGAAGGCAAAGGGCAGCGGAGACAGTGCGGAAGGAGCAAGGGCAACAAACAAAGGAGGCCAAGTTAGGCGCCAACAGCCTACGGAGTAAGTCCAAGTTTCAATGATGGAGAAAGGTGAGAGGTGAAAGGAAAGAAGAGGAGGAAAGGAGACAAGAAACGACTGAGAAAATAAGGGAAGAAGAAATAGAAGTGGGGAGATAATTGAGAGAGCAGAGCGAAGATCACAAAAGTCTGGAGCCTTGGCAGTGGCAGTCTGGAGGGACACGCACAGGGAAAGACTAGGAAGGAGCAGAAAAAGGGACAGAAAGAGCGAGAACTCAAAGAAGAAGGAACAGAACATGGAACTGCCAAAGGAATTGGAACAACGACCCCATACCGAAAGGACAGAAAGGGCAGGCTGTCGTCAAGCGTGTTGGACCATGCCGACTGATAACGGGACTATGCAGCCTGGTGTTCATGCAGTTGTGTGTTCTTGCATCGCCTCTTTGCTTCCGTCTGCTGTTCTGTCTCGGTCTGCTGTTTATCTCATGTTTCTTGTCGTCTGGCTTGTCACACCATGCACTTGGTCTGTCTTACGCAATTTATTAAATCCTCCTCACTCGTACTCAGTACGACGAGTACGCCTCTCACATGTCTCCAGCACGTCACTACTGGCTTCTTGGCACGGCGGAATAACTCATAAGCATAGTGCCGATAGTCGTTGGTGCCGAGATTTTTGTGATGACGGCAAAGAGTACGGTAAAGAAAAGCGTTCAAACGGAGAAAAACGGACACGGAGTAGGGTGAGAGCTGAGATGAGAGATGAGAGATGAGACTTGATAGATGAGAAATGAGATGAGATGAGGTGATACTCGTACTGTGTAAGCATGTGCTTGTAGAAGTACTTGTCTTTTTTTCTTCTCTCTTTTTCTTTCCTACGTACGAGTACTCTTCCAACAGCTCCTTCACTCATAGTATTCACTCCGTACTTTTCATATAGACAACTCGCAAATCAAACACAACGGCCACTCGAACGGCCACGCGCCCGAAGCCAAACCTCTCGACAACTGCTGAAAAGCAGACAGGTCACAGTGACCCCAGATCCACACTGCCAGCATTTCGTCTTATCCAGCCTTGGCACACGAGGCCTCCCTCTGGGTACCGCGCGGCACACACAAATTGCTTCGCTGCGATACTCCGTACACAGCCAAGAAGTCGGCACTTTTTTGACTCCCCATCCCCTATCTCGTCTTGGCATCCCCTCCTCCGTCCAACCCATCAGGGCACACACCTCTACTCTGGACTCGTAGCTGGTTGTTTGTTATCGTGCGCCAAGACCGGTGGCATGCGAGTTGCTTTTGCGTTGCTGTTTTCTCCTCTTGTGTCTCTTGCGTCTCCGTTGTTTTGTGAAGAAGAAATACGAGCCTGGGAAAACGGGGCGATGTACCGGCCCGCTCGCCGGAACTTTCCAGCCCTTCCCGTCTCGTCTTTTTTTCTTCCTCTTTTTTTCTTCTTCTTTTTTCTTCCTTTTTCTTCTTTTTCCTCCTCTGCTGGCCGACGTCAACGGTCAAGCGGTCAGCACAATCGATTGCTGGCCGCCAGATCGAATCAAACTGCCAACGTGCTGCATACGAGTAGTCGCATCAACCAATCACACACACCACACACATGGCAAAGTGCATGATGGCCATCGGCCGATGCGGTGTACTCGTACCTCTTGTCGGACAGTCACCTCGGTGATGCTACCTTGCCATCCCACCACGCACCACGCCAGCCATGTCAGATTGTGCCAGGCCTAGATTGTGCATTGAGTGCAGATTCATTCGAGTACGAGTAAATAACAACAAGAAAATAATAATAACAAAAACGCGGTCAGCCAGACATGATTGCAAAGGCCCTTTTTTTCCCTTTCCCTTTCCCTGTGCCTTTCCAGGGAACCCTCCTCCATTTTATCCCCATGAATGCCTCCACAGAATACGAGTATAAAGATGTGTTTCTGTGTCATGCTTCTAGACACAGAGATAGAGAGAACGCTGAACCAACTTTTAAGCAAATAGAATGTTGGCCGCTTGCAGTTGCATTGCGGCCTTGACAAACAACTTTGAAATACAGTTTTGTCGAGAATGGTCGGTAAGGCGTAGTAGTAGATGTGGTAGTGATGATGAGTGGCAGTAAAGTGGTGATGGCGATGGCGGTGGTGGTAATGGAGGAAATCTCCCGAGCAAAACCTCACAGAGAGGTCTGCTGGCTGCTGCTCCTTGTGCTGCTAGAGCTGGAGCGGCTGCTGCGGCTGCTGCTGCTGCTTCTGCGTGGGCTGCCTCGACGACCTCGACGACCCTCGACGACGGCCGCCCGTCTCTGTGGCTCTGCTCTGCTCTGCAGCAGACAGAATTTAGGCGTACGTCCGCGAGAGGTTGCGCAGGTACCAGTCGACGAGCTTGCGGCCGACCTTGGCCTCGGACACGTGGATCAGGTCGCCCTGCATGGCATAGTCGAGGTCGCTGACGTTGGTCCACTCGCCGTCGAGCAGCTTCTGGTCGTTCCACCGCAGCTGCTTGGTGCGCTCCTTGTTGACAATGAGCCACGAGCGCAGCTCCTCGGGCCGCACGTCCAAAAAGCCGGCGAGCTTCTTGAGGTCCATGGTGGTGTAGAGGCGCAGGTACGACTTGACGGTGGGGCTCCACATGTTGGTCTTGACCTCGTCCATGAAGACGGCCAGGTGGTGCTCAATGGGGTCGACGTTGGCCTCTGGGTTGTCGAAATCGGGCGGCACGGGCGAGATGAACTTGGGGCAGGCGGCGCGGAACAGCTCCTCAAAGATGGGCAGCGACTCGGGCCCGCCGCGCTGCAGCTTGAGCAGCTGCTCGCCGTACTTTTCGCGGATCTGCGTGTGGATGGCGTCGTCGAGGCGCGTCGGGTGGAAGGCGACGCAAATGGCAATGAGCGCGTACATTTGGTCGTTCTTCTTGGTGATGGAGTCGTACTGGGCGTTCTTTTGGAAGTTCTTGGTGCGCGACACGTACACCAGGATGTGGCTGAACATGCGGATGGCGTCGGCGTAGCGGCGCATCATCATGTACGAGAAGCCAATGTAGTAGTAGGTGGTGAAGTGCGCGGCCATGACGCGCGCAAACATGGCCTTTTTGTTGAGCTCAATGTCGTCCATGGTCTTGAGCGCGAGGCTGAAATCGCCCAGCAGGCAGTGCACGCGCAGCAGGCCAATGATGGAGAAGTAGCCCAGCATGCGGTACAGGTTCTTGGAGCCGTACTCGCCGGCGACGGCGGCCGGGTCCTCGTTGCGCTTCTGGGCGGCCAGCTGCTCGGCAATCTGCGAGCGCTGGATCAGCGAGTACAGCACGTTGAGCACGCTGTAGCAGCCCCAGGTGTTGGGGTTCTCGCGCAGGATGGCAATCTCCTCCTCGTTGTTGTTCTGGCGAGCGATGCGCATGCGGTACGAGGAGAAGGAGTTGAACTGGTAGATGAATTCGTCGATGACGTCCCACGCCCAGTAGTACTAGGAAGTTAGAGAGGCACTTTGATCCAAGAAAAACAAGTTTTGCAAGAGACCTACCGATGGCGGCTCAAGGTCCACGGGCCCCTCCGAGTTCAGAATAAAGTGAAACAGACTGCAGTAGGCGTCGTAGCTCTGGAACTTGACCTCGAGCGGTGCGGAAAAGTCGAGCGGCTGGGCGGCGGCGGCCAGGCGGGCCTGGATGTCGTCGTTCTGCTGGGCCAGGGTCATGGAGTTGACCTGCTCCAGCTCCTCGAGGCCGTCCTCAAAGTCGACCTGCTCGCGGTAGTCGTTGACGAGCGCCTCCTCCTCGACATCGCTATCGTCGTCAAGGGCGCGGGCCGGCGCCGCGCCGTTCTGGAGTCCGCTCATGGTGGGCAAGTTGTGTTGATGTGGTCAAGTGAGACCCTGTATGGAAGAGCGAGAGAAGGGGGTGGATGCGGTGTCGAGATCTGTCAACAAGGGGGCCGTGTGAGGGAGGGGGGGATCCGAAAGCGTAAAAATCAAGCCATCAATGCCTGGGTGAATAGAAAATAATTTTGCTGGCCGTTTTCGTACACTGGCGGGGCTAGGCCAAAATTCGTGGGGTCAGCGGCAGGCGGCGGCAATGCTGACTCAGGATTCCAGCCACAACTGTATTAGCCACGATTTAATTCAGACTCGTTTTTCATGCGCTATTCTGCAAGCCCTAAGAAGAAGCTCGGCTGGTGGAGACAGTTTGGATCTCGTACGAGGACTCGTGGTGGTGGGCCCGGACAAAACTACGTCCGCGCCGCTGCACGTCCGAGCTGGGTCGGCGCCTTCCTCCATGCGACTAGCCCACCTGCAACCGGCACCCCGCTAGCGCCGAGCTGTCGTCACTTGTGGACGCGCATCATCGCTCGCCACCTCCACCTCCACATTCCTGCAGCACAACCAGCTCTTGGCGATTCATTTGCAGTTTCTCGTGCTACGGCCTATCAATTGACACTGCGCTTTCACTGTTATCTTCTGGTTATCACATCAATTCATCGTTCTTGATTCATCGCTTCATCAATTCATCATTCTCTCACGCTCTTTACTCGAGACGACACGTGTTTTCGACACTCGGATCACGTCATTTGCTTCATTGCTGGTTGGGCCTGAGAATGCGCCTGGGAAGCAGCCCACATTGCTGCGCTCTTGTTGATCCTCTATCTTTGCTTCGATAAGCATACAGCTTGCAGCTTGCAATTGCAATGGCCCTTCCTGGCTTTGGCGACTGCGACGACGACGGCTGCGCGGCCACGCCGCCGGGCTTGTCGATGGCCAAGCTGTTTAGCCTGGTGCCCTTTGTGGCGACGTTTGTGATTGTGTACCTGGTGGTGTCGACGCACGTGTTCCCGCGGCTGTCGCGCACGCAGCAGGGCGACGACGGCGAGGACCACTACCTGCCCCCGACAGCCCCGGCCGCGCTGCGGCTGGCCCACGCGGACCGGGGCGCCAAGTCGCTGCGGCGGCGGTTTGCGTCGGTGACGTTCTCGGCGACGATTGCGCTTGCGGCGGTGCTGGCAGAGTTGATCCTGGCGGAGATGTCGGAGACGGTGGATGCGACGGTGCGCAATGCGGCGCTGCGCGTGACGGTGCCGTCGCTGCTGTTCTTGCTGGTGATCTTGATTCCCTTTCTCGAGGTGCAGTCGGTGATTGCGGGCTCGGGCTTGTCGTTTCAGCGCAACGCGCGTGGACAAATCCCGCGCGTGGCGTGGACAATGCAGCTGGTGGCATTTGGCGGGTGGCTGGTGCTGTTCTGGTCGCTGCCGGTGGCGGTGCCGAGCATGCAGCAGAGCAAGCGCAGCGACGGCAGTGGCGGCGGCGGTGGGCTGGCACGCGCGTGTTTGGAGCGGATCGGCGTGATTGGCATCTCGCTGATGGCACTGCTGTCGGGGTTTGCGAGCGTGTCGTCGCCGTGGCAGACGTACCTTGAGCGGAGCAGCAGCCGGCGGCGGCCCGTGTCGGAGTCGGACGTGGCGCGCAAGGAGGCGAGCCTGAGCATGACGACGGACATGCTGACGACAAAGCGGCACCGGCTGCAGTCGCTGCAGCTCAAGGCGATGGTGCTGTCGGACCCGGCGCGGACTGCGGGCATTGCCAGAGCCGGAGCTGGAGCCGGAGCCGGAGCCGGAGCCGGCAGTGCTGGCCCGACGAGCCCGGTGACGCCGGTGACGCCGACGTCGAGCAGCATGTTTGGCAAGCTGGTGGGCTCGATCAAGAGCGCGGTGGGCGGCGAGCAGGGCGACTCGGCAGAGATCAAGCAGCTGGGCATGGAAATCAGCGGGCTGGAGACGATGGAGGCGGACCTGATTGCGTCGCTGTCGACGCTGCGGTCGAAGCGGGCGTTTGAGACGCGGGCGGGCACGCCGCTGGGCCGGCTGCTGCTGGTGCCGCAGTACGTGTTTGGGGTGTACTGTGTGTACCGGATTGTGGCGACGTCGCTGACGGCACTGCATCGGGTGGTGTTGCAAGAGAATGGGTATTCCGCCACGTTGTCCATGACATCATCGTCATCGTCGGCGTCATCGCCATCGTCGTCGTCGTCGTCCGACCCCGTCAGCCGTGTGCTGGGCGTCGTCGCTCACTACTGGGACCCCAAGATGGACCAAAACGCATGGGGCCGGCAGATTTCTTTTCTGTTGAGCGGAGTCATCCTGCTGGCGTCGGCCAACTCGGTGGTGCAGACGTTCAACATCTTTGTGCGGTGGGTGCCGCGGCTGCAGTACCAGGCGCAGGCGAACCTGGCGCTGATGGTGGGCCAGATCACGGCGACGTACGTGATCAGCTCGGCGCTGCTGCTGCGGTCGAACCTGCCGCAGGAGATGGGCAGCGCAGTCAGCGACGCGCTGGAGAGTGCGCTGGAGCCGCGGTTTGTGGACCGGTGGTTCGAGGGCTGGTTCCTGGTGGCGAGCGGGCTGACGGCGGCGGGCCTGTATGTCGGGCGGAAGCTGTCGGCGGGCGACGGGCTGGACGGCTACGACGACTACGGGGTGGAGGAGATGGGGAAGCGGTCGGTTGATTAGGTTTACTGTTGTCTGTTGTGTCTTGGATGAGTTTAGTTTGATTTTGATTATATCCCTTTTGCGTGTGTTTTCTTTTTCTTTTTCGTTTTACTTTTCTTCTTCTGTCTTTCTGTCTTTCTGTCTTTCTGTCTCTCTATCTCTCTATCTTCTCGCATATACCATTATTGTTGTATCTCGACTGTACATCCTATCGACTGTACGAGTATGTCATCGCACGGATTGTGTTCATACCTTTTACGTTGCATTGAGGTCGTGACATACTTGAGACACTTCGTTTAGGCACGTCTCCTTGTTTTTCCATCTACTGAGCCTCTTTGACTTTGGCTGGCCAGACTGTAGGATCGTCGCATGGGTCATGCAGCTTCATGCACCAAAATGGCATGATGAAACACGGCGTGTGTCGTCCATGGGAGGTGGTCATGGCGAATGCCATGTCTGGATGCTTTATTTGCTTGCCTTTTGCTTGCCTTTTTCTTCTTTATTTTTGATCAGAGGCTATTTATTACTCGTACAACTGCAAATCATCACCAAACCACATCGACCGACAATGACCACAATAGCAACATCACGTCGCACGCGGACAGCCCAGCTGCTCCTCCTCATGGCGGTGTCACCAGCCGCCGCCCTGTCGCTGGCCAGCTTCCAGGCCCTGAGCGCATCGTTGGTGCCCATCAACTGCCTCTTGGCCTACGACGAGCAGCTCAGCAGCTGCGACACGAGCGATTTCCGGTCGGGCAACTCGTGCTCGAACGGCTGCCGGTCCAGCATCGACCTGGCGCAGGAGGCCGTCCAGGCGTCGTGCAGTGGCCGGGGCACATCGGCGACGACGGTGCTGAATGCGGCTCTGAGCGGTGATCTCGTCGAGCTGTTGTGTGAGTCGTCGTCGGATTCATCGACGTCGTCAACATCAACGTCAACGTCGACGTCGACATCGACATCGACATCGACGACAAAGACAAAGACAAAAACCAAGACCAAGACGTCGTCGACAAAGGATGCATCGTCGTCGAAATCGACATCGACGTCGACCGAGTCCACATCATCGTCGTCACCAGCATCCATAATTGCTTCAAGCATAGAGATACCCTTTTCGACACCCATCCCGGCACCCATCTCGACGCCCATCTCAACTCCCATCCCATCAGCACTGCCAGCGACCACAGCCAGCGCAGCACCCTCGTCGCTGCCATCATCACAGCCGTCGTCTTCCCCGTCGCCATTACCTCTGCCGTCGTCTTCCCCACAAGCGGCAGTCCCTGTGCAAGCCACCACATCATCACTGCCACCAGTGTCGCCACCGCTGTCTTCCACGCAGAGCACGCTACCTACAACATCATCTCCCATTTCTGCACCTGCACCAGCACCTGCACAGTCCTCGTCCACGGCATCGTCGCAGCCACTATCGCAGCCACTATCGCAATCACCTGCTCAGAGCACCAGCACAACAGAAACACTGCCGTCAGCAGCAGCGTCATCCAGTCCAGCAGCAGTGGCATCCAGTCCAGCAACAGAGGCACCAGCAGCAAGCGTGTCCGTGTCAGCGTCTCCCGTCTTGGCAACACAATCGACCAAGCAGACCAAGACATCGTCGACCACCACCACCGCCACCAAAAGCACAGCCACCAGCAAGACCGACGGCGGCGGCAGCCCGTTTGATGTCGTTACGAGCGGGGGTGCGGCGACGAGGCCGTTGGCACTAGAGATGGGGGTGGTTTTGGTCTTGTTGTTACTAGGGTCTTGTTGATCTACGACTACGGAGTACGGAGTACGGAGTATTCCGTAGATGTGTTCCTTTTGTTCTGGAGTTTCTTCAGTTTGTTATTTGAGTTTTCATTTCATTTTTCTTCTCATTTCCCTTTCTTTTCCTCAACAGTTCAATTCAAATTACAGAATCATCACAATATATTTCATTCCACCATCATTGCAACTCGCAACAACCACTGCTTCATCGGACACGGAATCTTCCTCTTGCCGGTGGCGCACTCTTATCCCACATCTCGCGATCGATCACTGAAAGAGCCTAAAATAGCCCCGTTTCATAGCCCTGCATTACATGGATGACTCAGCGTTGCCGTGACGACCAAATACACCCACAACACAACAGCGCCCAGAGGGGAGGACCCACCGTCCGAGAGCATGCCGTGTTTACTTCATATTACATGCAGCTGCAGCTGCAGACGCAGACAAGACGCAGCCGTGTCGTCCCGCTCTTCGCGTCTCCTCTTTCTCTTGACTTGCATTCAGATTTGCAATCTCAAGGAGAACACGATTGGTTTCTCTCGTTCTTTCTTCATTCATTCAGTCCATCATTCCGTCTTTTTCACATCAACGTCGCCTTCACGTCAACACGTCTCACGATCTACGATTTCACGCCGTCATCGTCGTCGTCCTCCAGCTTTTCCATCTCGTTTCCATCTCAATTCCACCCCCTCGTCGACAATTGTCCGGAATTGCCTTCTGGACACGCGCTCCCCTTGTGCTGCCGCTGCCCTGAGATGCTCAGTTCTCATCGGCCACGCCGCGCCCGGCCCAACTGATAGTTTTGACCGATACACGACTCACAACACACGACACACAACACACGACACAATACCCACAACACACATACGAAGAAAAGGACCACAGCAAGATGGACGCCAGCTACCTGTCCCAGCAGGTCAACGCGATCATCGACCAGCTGCACGGGCTGTTTGACGAGATTGGCGTCTCGCAGCACGAGCAGGAGTCGCGTGAGGAGGAGGTATGTTCACGATACAGATCTTCACGACATTGCCATCGCTAACCAACAGCTCTTCAATGCCCTCTCCGACGCCCTCCACAACCAGGTCCGTCTGGTCACGGCCGAAAAGAAAAACATGGTGGACGAGGCCCAGCGCGCCATCAACGGCATCCGCCAGATGGAGGCGTCGCTGGACGACAGCCGGTCGCGGCGCGACTACGACGCCGACGACGAGCTGCAGGTGACCTACCCCTTGACGCGGTGTCTGCAGGGGCTCAAGGAGAAGCACCAGCAGATTAGCAAGATTCACCGCGAGCGGTTTGAGCAAGTTCGCAGTAGGTCTCTCGCGTACTTCGCGTACTCTACATATGCATAGTTGCAAGCTGACCGACCCCCAGAACTCGTCGAGGCCCTCGAGAGCTACTCCTCCCACCTCGAGAGCAGCTTTGTGCGCATTGCGCTGCCGCCAACCGGCCCCAACCAGTCCATCCCCCTCAACTTTGACCTGTCGCCGTCGTACGTCGACAAGCTGGACGCCGAGTTTACGCGCGTCTACGACGAGTACACGCGGCGCGTGGCCACGGTCAAGTCGCTGTCCGAGAACATTATCCAGCTGTGGGCCGAGCTGGGCACGCCGCAGGCCCAGACGGACGCGGCCATTGTGAAAAACTACCGCGACGCGCCCGAGCAGCTCGGCCTGCACGAGGACGACCTGGCACGGCTGCGCAGCCGGCGCGACAAGCTGTCGGACGAGAAGAAGGCGCGCGAGAAGCGGCTCAAGGACCTGAAGACGGCCGTGGGCGATCTCTGGACCAAGCTCGGCGTCGAGGAGCACGAGAAGAAGGCCTTTCTTAACAGCAACCGCGGCTGCGGCATCCGGCAGATCAACGAGTTTGAGGACGAGCTGTCGCGCCTCAACGAGCTCAAGCGGCAGAACCTGCCAACCTTTGTCGAGGACGCACGCTGCCGGCTGCAGGAGCTGTGGGACGTGCTGTACCTGTCGGAGGACGAGATGCTCGAGTTCACGCCGGCCTTTTCAGACGTGTACAGCGACGCACTGCTCGAGGCACACGAGCGCGAGATTGCCCGGCTCGACGTGCTCAAGGACCAGCGTGCGCCCGTGCTGGCGCTGGTGGAGCGGCACATGTCGCTGATCCGCGAGCGCGACGACCTCGCAGCGTCGAGCCAGGACGCGTCGCGGCTGATGATGCGCGGGCAAAAGGGCGAGCGGCGCGACCCGGGCAAGCTGCTGCGCGAGGAAAAGATGCGCAAGCGCATTGCCAAGGAGCTGCCCAAGGTGTCGGCGGACCTGACCAAGGCGCTGGAGGCGTGGGAGGACGAGTACGGCCGGCCGTTTTGGGTGCACGGCGAGCGGTATCTGGATACCTTGTACGGGAGTGGTAGCGGCAGCGGCAGTGGTGCGGCCAAGCCGGCTTCTTCGGTGCCGGCCGCGCGGTCCAAGACGCCGGCCAACCCGGCATCGGCAGTCAAGAGCACCATCAACGCCAACGTCAAGCGGACACCCGGCACGGGCACGGCAGGAGCAGGCACAATGGCCCGCAACGCACCATCACGGGCCGGGGTCAAGACGCCGACGGCATCGGCAGCTGGCTCGCGCGTCGTCAAGCGCAACCAGCCAACGACGACGACGACGACAGCAGCAGGTATCCCGAGTGGACGGCAGAGTCCGTCGCGCATCCCGGCAGCCACGTCGCGGGCACCGTTGGGCACGCTCAAGCACGGCACCAACTCACCGGAGCGGCCGCGTGTGGGAGCTGCCGCCGGCAACGGTCTTTTGCGGGCAGCCCCGACGCTCAAGCGCGCACCGCCGCCCAAGATGCGTGACCTGGTGCACGTGCCGGAGCTGGAGACGCCCAAGAACCCGTACCACGGCATCAACCTGGAGTCGAGTGCCCTCGTGCGCCGGGTCGATCCCGACGTGTACGACGAGCAGTACGAGCAGTACGACGACGACGAGGACTACGGCGACGAGCAGTATGACGACGAGCAGCAGTACAAGCAGCAGCAGTACGACGACCACTACGACGACGACCGGTACGACGACCGGTACGACGACAACAGCCAGAGCAGCCAGGCCGCGAGCCACAGCACGCGGCCGCCGTCGTCGCAGTCGTACGCGGCACAGCCCTACCGGCCGCAGCAGTCGAAGCAGTACATCGGGTCCGGGTCGGTGCGGCAGATCTCCAGCAACACGTCGGCGACGGTGTCCGGGTCGGAGAACTGGGAGACGTTTGACGACAACTCGGACCTGGAGCCGGAGCTGGACGCGACCGAGGTGCACTATGAAAAGCTGCGGGCGGCGCGTGGCAAGCGCATGTCGGCCGAGGCGCACGGCTACGGCGGCAGCGAGCGGCCACCATCGAGCATGGCCAAGCGGCAACGCGGGCTGCCGCCAGCACCGACGTCGCACTATGCCGGCCCTGGGACGGTGGATGCCGAGGGCAACCGCATCATCTCGGGCAGCGAGTGGACGGACGAGGATGCGTTTTAGTCGTTACGAATGCCAGGCCGTGATGAGCACGGCGTCTCTGCTTCTCTGTACATATTACCCGGGCGGCTTGCGTTGCCTTATGCCTTTTTTCTTCTTCTTTCTTCTCTTTTTTTTTTCTTTTTCTCTTTTTCTTGTCTCTTTCCTCTTGGTTTGTGTCGCCGGCTCTCCCTTGCTTACTCTCTTTCGGATCTCGCTCGATCTCCGTCTTCTTGCTACTTATTGTTGTGTAATTTCAGCGGCCGGCGTTTGTTTGTTGCTTGGATTGGTCTGGACTGGTTCTGTTCTTTTTGGTATTCTGTTGTCAATTCATCACATCTTCAACTCAATCTGCTTTGATTATGTAATTTTATGCGTTGACATTGGCGCTCATATTACTCGTAGTGGGGCTAATACGCTTACGGCGATCCTCGTACACCTACTGTACGGAGTACTTTGTACGGGTAATAGGGGTGCTCCACTGAAGCTCCGGCACTTGCTCCCTAGAAGCACTAGAACATACTCAGTACAACGGCCGTCAGTCAGCCTTGCAGTTGGCACAGTTTCGTCGTCGACAACCAGGAGACTGCACGACTGAGGACGGACTGTTGCTGTCTTGCGCGCCTAGACACATGCCCTTTCTACCGACTACTCCGTGACCGCGGCTCCCCGGTGCAGGGCTCGGATTTGAAGTACTTTTTGTCGGGAGAATGGACAATGCAGCGGCTGCGTCGGCCCTGCGCGGCGCCTCGCTCGCGTTTGCGAGTAGCCAGCAGAGGGTGAAGGAGCAGAAGGAGCAGAAGGAGCAGAAGGAGGAGAAACAGACAAAACAACAAAGTCTTGCCGCCCCCGTGCGCATGCGCAACCCCTCCGTGTCGCCGTCGCGCAGCACGGCCAGTTCGCAGTCGCTGGGGCAGTCAGTCGGCCTGCCACGGCACGACACGGGGCGCAGTTCTGTTTCTGTTTCTGTTTCTGTCTTCTCGAACAACAATGCATTGCTGGCGGCCACGCGGGCAGCGAGCCAGGCGGCGAGCCAGGCAGCGAGCCAGGCAGCGAGTCCCGGGCTGACGCCGAGTGGGACGGGCTATAATACCCATGGACAGGGAAGTGGCCCCCAACCAGCCTACTTGTCGGCTGCCTTGTCGGCATCGGCTGCGGGTGACGAGCGACGGCGTGCAGCAGCGGCGGAAGCAGCATCGGCACGGCCGGCAGCAGGGACAGGAGTGCGGTCTTTGAGAGACGATCTGACCGACCCGGACACGCCGGACCGACCGCCGACATCCTCGCTCATCCACCTGTTTGAAGAGGGTGCAAAGGACAAGGACAAGGCAAAACCGAAACCAAAACCAAAGGCAAAAACAAAACCAAAGATACCAGCTACAAAGACGACACAAAAAGCATTTACGCCGCCGCGGTCGGTCAGTCCTGCACCGTCGGGCAGTGCACCGGACCAGGACCAGGACCAAGACCAGGACCAGGACCAGGACCAGGACCAGGACCGGACGCCGCGGCCGGTGAAGCGGAAGCCTGCACCAGCACCCGTCCCCAAGACGAAGCCGACGCCGCCGCCGAGTCCGCCCGCACCAAGGGCAGCACAAAAGGCAAACCAACAACAAAAAGAGACTGCCCCGGACACCTCCCACCGTGTGTCGCTGCGCGGCCTCAACGACGACGCACATGTCCTGTCGCCGCCGCCGCCGCCACGGCGAGCACGCACTCGAAGCGTGGCCAGTGCTACGAGTGCAGCTACCGCCACAACGGCACAGTCGTCGACGGCCTCGGCATCCACGCGCGGCAGCTCGGCCAGCCGGCGACGACGCAATTCCATACACGTGCCGCCGCCGCCACCGCCACCGCCACGACGGGCGGTGGCGAACACTAATCATACATTGACGAATAACCCAACAGCCGTGGACGGCCTCGCCAGCGCCATCATGGCCGGCTCGCTGGCAGCAGCCCACGCGGCAGCCAAGGCTCCTCAGACAGCAGTGCAACGAAAAGCAGTGTCCCCGAGCAAACCACCACCACCCATGCTGACGACGCTGCGACGGGACAAGTCGCCTCATGGTGACGGCAGTGGTGACGGTACTGCCCCCGACGACGACGACGTCTACGAGAGCCACTACCGCCGCAGCCACTACCACCGCGACGGCCGCCTGCGCCAGGGCAAGCTGCACCTCGCCCACGCGACCGCCACCGTCACGGGCGTGGCCCGCCATCATCACAACAAGCACCAGCACCACCACGAGGGCGCGCGCCGCCGCTGGCGCGACGCCATGACGGACCGCCAGCGGCGGCGCTACGAGGCCGTGTGGGCCAGCAACCGCGGGCAGAGCGGGATTTTGAGTGAAGACGATTTGCGGCTGGACGCCGACGCGGTGCCCAACGTCGTGGTGCGCGACATTTGGCGGCGCAGCGGACTGCCGGCCGACGAGCTGGCCGAGGTGTGGTCGTTGGTGGCTGATGACGATGACGACAAAAAGAAAAAGCGGCTCAGCAAGACCGGCTTCGTCGTCGGGCTGTGGCTGATTGACCAGCGGCTGCGGGGCCGCAAGATCCCCGCGCGCGTGGGCGAGAGCGTGTGGGCGAGTGCGCGGGGGATGCCGATGAAGCGGTGATGGGGGGGGGCTGATTTAATTGTTTGATTTGTTGTTCAAAGTTGCATTATATGATACCTGGTGATACACTTTAATATGTTATTTAATTGAGACCTGTAGAACTGCATGACGAAGAGATGGAAAGAAATAAGAGAAGAGAGTTTGAAGATAGGAAAACAGAAAGAAACAAAACAAAAGAAAGAAACACTCATGATACATAACACAAACAGTTAAAACGATAAGAAAAATACATGACAAAAGCCAAGCACCCACAACAAGCAATAGATAAAACGAGTAAATAAATAAATAACAATCAACAAAACATGAGACTTTTGTTTGCTTCGTCATAAAACATGGCCCCTCGGAAACATTGAAACAAAAAACACTTCTTTTTCCCCTTAAGCCGTTTCCCTTTTTTTCTTCTTTCGTTCTTTTTTTGTTTCCCTGCTCGCCTGCTCCCATCACGCCGACGGCGACCAACAAATATCCAACAACACGAGTGATCCGAGGAACGGGTGCAGACGTGAAAACAAGAGGCATTTCAATTGGTTGGGTATAACAGGGCAGAGAGTAGAGGGACCAGAGGCAGGCAGAGAGGATCCGAAAACCGAAACAGGGCCCTTCAACAGCTCACAGCTCAACTCCATGCCGGCGCCAGGACCGAAGAAAAGGAAACAAACCGGAATCCGACAGCACCGAACCGAACAAAGGAACACTCATTGCCCGCGCGCTCTCTGGTTCCGGCGGCTCTTTTGCGTCACCGTCTCCCAGCCGTCGTTGTCCGTCGCGGCCGGAGCTGCTGCTGCCGCCGATGCCGAGGCCGATGCCGATGCCGAAGCTCCGGCGCCGTCCTCGGGGACCGTGGCCGTCCGCGGCGTCGGCGGCTGTGAGTGCTGCGCGCCGTTGCCGTTGCCGTTGTTGTTGCCGCCGCCGTTGATGCGTGCCGGGCGTGCACCGCCTCGTGGTGCACCGCCGCCCCGGCGCTGGCCGTTCTCTCCGCCGGCGCCGGCACCACCACGAGCACCGCCGCGGCCACCGCCCGTCGACTGCCGCCAGTTGCCGCTGTCGTTGGCACGCGACTTGGCGTTCATGGCTGCGTCGCCGCCGCGGGGCTCGCGGGGCTCGCGCGGCTCGCGCGGCTCTCTTGACGAACGACCGCCGCGGTTGCCGCCGTTTGCAAACCCGGGCGTCGTCGGCGTCGGCGGCAGACCCGCCGACACGGCAGCAGCTGCCGTCGCAGGACGCTCAGCAGCAGGGGCAGGGGCAGAGGCAGGGGTAGCCTCGGTCTTGGCAGCCTCGGCCTCCGTCGCAGCAGCAGCAGTAGCAGCAGCAGCAGTAGCTGCCTCGGCAGCCGCCGCCGCCGCCGCCGCCGCCGCCTCGGCCTCCTTGGCCTCCTTGGCCTCCTTGGCCTCCTTGGCCTTGCGCGCGTCCTCCTTGGCCTTTTCGTCGGCCTCCTTCTTTTCGCGCAGCGCAATCTGCCGCTTCTCCTCGACTTCGCGCTCGCGCGCCGCCGTGTCAATGGGCCGTGCCGCGCCAAAGGGGCTGGCCTTGGCGTCGCCGCTGGCGGAACCCGCCGCCGCCGCGTCCGTCGCCTCCGACACTGTGCGCTTGGCCAGGTTCAGTTTTGGCCGCGACGCAAGCGTTGCCGATGCCGGCGCCGGCGACGTGGGCGCCTCGCTGCCGCTGCGCGACGGCGCTGACGACTGCGGCGGCGCATCGGGGCGCATGCTCGTGCGCCACTGCATGTCGCGCTCGGCTGCCGTCGGCGCACGCTCGGGACGCTCGGGGCGCTCCGTAAACTCGCGACGCGGCGCGCGGGGGCCGCTGCCCGCGTCCGAGCCGGGTGCCGCCGGCGTGTTGTCGTTGCGCGCCTCACCCCACTGGGCAGGCGTCTTGCGGGGCGCGCGGAAGCCGTCGCCGCCAGCACCAGCAGCGGACTCGGCCGGACGCTCCGACGGCGGCAGAGGCGCCAGCGGGCCCTTGCGCTCCCATGTGATGTCACGGGGCTTCTCGTCGGGGCCGGCCTCGCGCGGAGCACGGCGCTCAGAAAAGTCGGGGGCCGGACGGCGTTCGCTGGTGCGGCCCGGCAGGTCCGGAAGGGGGCCCTTGCGCGTCCACTCGCTGAGGTCACGCGAGGACTCGCCACTGCGGAAGTCACCCTTGGCTAAGGGGGTTAGCTTTGATTTGATAAGGCGAGGTGATAGAAAGGAGAGACTCACGAGGATCGGCAATCTTAACCTTGATGTTGCGGCTGCGGAACGACACGCCATCCAGCTCCAGAGCCTTCTTCAGACCCTCGACGTCGGCAAACTCGGCATAGCCAAAGCCCTTGGGGCGCTTGGTGTCGCGGTCCTCAATCAGCCGGATGCTCGTCACATCGCAGCCCTCCAGCAGGTCGCGGATGTGGCCCTCCTCAATCTCGTAGTCGAGGTTGCCCAGGTGCGCCAGGTACGGCGGCTTGTCCGGGATGCGCTGGGGGACGTTGTCACGGTACGAGCTGTTGTAGCCTGGGGGAAGTTAGAAGTTGGTCGTCGTTGTATTAGACAATATAGACTTACCACGGTCACGGTCGTTGTTGGACGAGCCATAGCCACGGCGCTCGGGGGCGGGGAGAGCCTGGGTGCCTGGGTTGTCAGTAACTGTAGCTGGGTCGTGATGGTGATGTCGTCGACGTCGTTGTTGCTGTTGATGACTTACCGACAGTCTCTTCGACTTCATCAGCCCAGGAGCCACCAAAGGCATCGTTGACCATAAACTCTGTGTAAGAGAGCTTCTGGACCTCCTTCTTTTTGGGAGCTAGACAGTTAGCATTGTGGATATTGACGATGGAGACATGAGGGGGGGAAAGGGAGGGACGGAAGATGGAGGGACGGTAGGGATATGGTGGACAAGGAGACAGGGAGACTGGGAGGGGGTAGGGATGGGAGCGACGGGGAGGGGCCGGAGGGACAGGGAAGGCGACAGAGGATGCCGACGATGAGAGAGAGAGGCAAGATGTCGGCGGCAGAAGATCGCAAAGGTTGATTGATGGCCCCGGATCGATCGTGATATGTCATGGTGCAGATGGTGGGATGATGACGACAGCCAACTTACCCATATTGAATGAAGTTGACGAGGAAAACGTAGACTACGGGCGACACGCTTCGTTGCGATGGCACGTAGACGACGTTCAAGGCGGAGAGGTTGTTGCGGTTGCGGTTGCTGTGGTTGCTGCGGTGTCGGACGATCGAAGCCGGAGCAATAAAGCAAGACGAGAAGGAAAGTTTAAAAAAAAAAGTAAAAAAGAGAGAAAAAGAAGAGGGGTGAGGTCAGGGACAGGCGGGGTCCGGCAAGGCGGCAGGACGGGACTGCGCACAATCAAGACGGAGACTACCGGCACAGATCGGCAGGCGCGTAATGGACGGGTTCGGTGAGGGTGGCTGGTTGATGCTGTGCGGTGGGTGGTGGGTGGTGGTGGTTGGTGGTGCTGTTGGTGAGATTTGGTCGTGGTTTGGTGATGGAGATTTTTGGCGGACAGGCGAGGAAAAAAAATTAGGATATCTAGATTGGCTGTGCGAAATCATTTATGCGTGGGTGGGCCTTTTGTCCGCTAGCCTGATTGGGGTAGCCCCATCGCTGTATATGAATTTTCTTATTTTGGAGGTTTGTACTCGTACCTTGTACTTTGTAGTTACTAATGTACGAGTGCGGACGTACATACGTATGTATGGAACAATGAGGTACGCTTTTCAATGAGATCACTTGAGTCACTGGAGTTACAGAAAAATATCAGTTTCATGACGGGAATTACTCACTGAGACTAAAAAAAAAAAATTAACCCCAAATTGTGATAGAATTGATGGAATAACTACGAGTATCCGTACTGCAAGTATGACATAATCACCCCGTTAAAGCAATACGCCGTTAGTTGCATAGCTCACACTCAGCCTCATCACCACGCATGCGACGCGGCTGCAGCAGCACATTTGTCCACTGCACAGCACACGCGCAGCCATGTCACAACCCGAGTCGCCGCCGCCGCCGGCCGAGCGGGCCCCGGCACCAAAAGTCCAGATCCCGGCCCACGTCGCCGAGATCATTGGCCCCAGCATCCAAGTCGGCCTGGGCGTGGGTGCGTTTTCGGAGCATCTCAGCAAGAGCTATGCCACAGTAAACTAACGAGATATAGGCACAGTTGGTTTGTTTGTGGGTGCAGCATCTGGCATTGTGCGGTCCGCCACGCCGGTGCTGTTCTCGCTGGTCACAGGGGCACAGTGGTTTGCCCTGAGCACGAGCTACTACGGTGGGCATTTTGAGACATGACAATGAACACAACAGTATGAGACATCACTAACAGTATAGCCGCTCGGATGACGGTGCTCCAAGAGATGAGCCGCAAGATCGAGGTCACGCCGTCCGACAAGGTCAAGGCCAGCTCCATGGCCGGAGCCACGGCTGGTCTGGTCGGCGGGTCTCTGCGTGAGTTTGTCACATATAAACTGTTTGAACTGAGTGTGCTAACAGTAAAGGCGGCCCCCGGAATATCCTACCAGCTGTGGCCGTCTTTTCCCTCGTGGGTGCCGCCGGTCAGGCTCTAGTCAACCGCCTGCCGGACAAGTCGGCCGAGGAGCCCGACCACAAGAAGAGCTGGCTTGACTCCAAGTGGGTTCCGGTCACGCCGCTGTCGGATGACGAGTACCAGGCGTTTATCGACGAGAAGCTGCTGAAGCTGGACGTGGAGATTTCCCTGGTCGACGACCGGCTGGCCGAGCTGCGAGCCGCCAAGGCGCGGCGCGAGGGGGAAAAGTCAAAGAGTGCTGCTTAGTCATACTTGCAGCAGCAAAATAGCAGAAGCAGCAGCAGTATTAGTCTCGGACAAAGCACGACTTGCCGGATATCAAAATTGTATATATAGCATCTATCATCAAGACAAAAATCAACACTCCACAGACCCTGACAGACGCGCGGCCGCGACGCGGGACTACATTCCAGGGACCACAACAGGGTCCTTGTAACATTATTGACATTTTAAATATTTAATTACTGAAATTCAAGACAATATTGACTCTGCTGTGAGACATCAAGTATGTCGTCCTCCGAGCCGGGATTACATAAGCAATCACGACAAACGTCGGCAGCTGCATACTTGTAGCTGCATATGAACAAACAAACATGACAGCAGCTGCACTGCATCTACTCCAAGTCAAGCAAATATCCCGACTCCTACTCAGTATCAACCATGTCTCTCGGCCGCACAGATCGTCGTCGTCGAAATGACTAAGCCGAGCTACCCCGGACGAGCCGCTGTTTTTGTGGGCCTCATTCATTAGGGGAAGGAGCAGCCCACCAAGCCAGATGAGTTCATCTCGACATCGGCCGCCAATCGCCTCCCCCTACTACTTTTGGACATCTGGCTCCCTCTCCCTCTTTTGCACTCTCTCCCTCTCTCCTTAATATTCATCTCTCTCTCTCACCCATCGCACACCGCCCGACCACAGCCGACAACACATTAATACACGCTTCGCCATCTCTCCTGCCGGCTGCTGTGCTACCTACTGCATCACCTTCCGCAACCTAACTAGCTTGGCATCGTGAGCTCCGATCCGGATCCGACCCCGACTACTTGAACGACGTCCGACCGACCTATCACGCACAACGCATCGACAGCACGCTCTGTCTCACTGCTGTTCCATAATACAAACGACGCCGTCCAATACTCATCCTCAACGTCACGTCCATCACCCTCTCGAACCGCTGCCAGCGATATGGCGTCGTGGGTGCTTTGCCCGAACCACATCTAGAGAATGCCACAAACTCGACCGGCAGCCTCACTGGTGTGTTTGTTTCTATCTTTTTCAATCTACTGTCAACAACGGTGCTGACTGCCAGAATCTCCCTATAAAACACAATGGCGCTCTTTAGCCCAACCTTTCTCTTTGGCGTCGGCGTCGTCCTCTACGTCCTCTCGTTTGTCGTGTTTGCCATTGTCCGCATCGTCACGGGCCTGTCCATCCAGCGCATAGGCTACTTTTCTCTGCGCCGCCTGGCCTATGTGCCGCGCGATGGCCTCAAGATTGAGGTGCGCGGCCTCGGGCTCAACATCCACCGCCCGACCTTTTCGCAGCCGACGTGGCTGAGCATTGTGATTAGCGAGCTGGTTGTGACTGTTGATATTAGCGAGCTCGGGCCGCATGCTGCCGTGGCAGACGCCGGGGCTGCCACTGCAACGGCAACAGAAACAAAAACGGGAGCGGAAGCGGGAACGGACGAAGTCAAAGAAAAACCAGTGCTGCCCCGCCTGCAGCCACCGAGCCCCGAGCACAAACACAAGCACAAGAACAAGCACGACGCCGACCGCAGCAAGACGTGGGTGCAGCTGATGAAGATCAAGGAACGCATCAAGCGGCTGCACCGCAACGTGCAGTGGCTGCGGCTGGCCGACGTTGTGGCGACCAACTCGGCCATCAATATCGTGGGCGTCGGCAACGTGCAGTTTGGCAGCTTTGCAATGTCGGTGGACACGCGGCACAAGATGGTGGACCGCGACCGCTTCCTCTTTCAGGAGCGGCAGGACGCGACGCACGCCGAGACGCGGCAGGCCGAGTGGATTATCAGTCTGCGCAGCGCCTTGTTCACGCCCGAGGGCCGCGAGGCCATGGAGATTGTCGACAATGCGACGCTCAACATCCACGGCTTTCTGGACGAGGACTTTGACGGCTTGCGTGACACAGCCGTGGCCCTCAAGCTGGGACGCGTGCATCTGCCCTATGATGATCTCGTGCATTGCGCCGAGCTGTACCGGAAGAAGAAGCCGGCCGAGCCCACAAGCCCAACAAGTCCGAGCCCTGCCTCGCCCGTCCTCGACGACGACCAGTGCTTCTCCGACAACGACGGATGCCCGGCCGTCAATACAGACAACACCGACGAGGACGCCCTCCTCCAAACGGTGGCCGACTCCAAAGAGTTTGTGAGCTCGCTGGTGCGCGGCATCAAGGAGGTGCAGTTTGCCGTCAGCTTCCTGGGCGTGGCCAAAAAGGTGCAGACGGCGGACGCGGGTGGCGCGCCGGTGGTGCTTCTGAATGCCAGCATGAAGGAGATTGGCATCGACCTGCACCGGCTGGACCACAAGTCGGCGGCACACCGCATGTACTTTTCGGCCAAGGACATTGCGCACGAGATGCTGGCGGCGGCGCTGTCGATTGCGGTCAGCGTGGACGACGGGCACGGCAAGCCGCAGCGGCTGCTGTACATTCCGATGGCGACGACGACGGTCAAGACGACGCTGCCGAGCAAGACGGTGGAGATTACGCGCGACATCTCGGCCGAGGAGCGCAACGCCAACATTCTGTTTGCCAACTCGGTGGTGACGTCGCCGTCGGTCGACCTGGACCCGCGCCACCTGCCGCTGCTGCTGGCGATGCTGCGGCAGCTCAAGACGCCGCGGCCGCACAGCATGTCGCCGCGGCACCGGCAGCACATTTTGATTTCGCGGCTGCTGCCCAAGGCCAACATTAAGATTTCGATGCACGAGCCGGCGATCCGCATTGCGCTGCCGACGGTGGGCACGGCGGCGGCGGGCACAGCGGCGGAGGTGGGGGCGGCCGACCCCGACGACTTTGACCTGATCATCTCGAGCATCTCGAGCATCTCGCTGGACATTGAGGCGTTCCACTCGACCGTCGAGCAGCTGCACTACTCGCTGGCGGCGGCCATGCGGCTGCAGACGCACCACCTATTCTACCAAAAGTCGGACGGCAGCCGGTTCGACCTGGTGACGACAGAGTCGCTCGACGTCAAGATGCAGCTGAATGCGTCGCCCGACGTGCACGTGGTGGCGAGTGCGAACCTGCAGACGTTTTCCGTCAAGCTCGTGCGGCCCGAGATTATCGACGGCCTGCGGCAGATTGTGCGGCAGCTGCGGCCCGACGTGGTGCCCGAAAAGAAGCGAGCCATCGTCATCGTTGACGCCCCACGGCCCAAGGAAAATGTGAATTTCCTGCGCGCCATGCCGGCGTGGCTGCTGCATTTCCACATGCAGTCATCCGACTTTAGCACCGAGGTGGCCGGCGTGGACAAGAGCGTGTCGGACGACGCACGCGGCGTGGCCGTGCAGCTCGAGTCGTGGAGCGTCGAGTACCGCGCGCAGCGGCTGGACCACCTCAAGCGCAAGCCGGCGCGGCGGCGGGCGGTCAGCCGGTCGATGCTGCTGCCCGACACGGATCTGCTGGCGTCGGTGCCGCAGACGCCCCCGAGCTCGAGGCACCGGCACGGCGATGGCCGGCGCATTGCGATACACGGCCGCGGGTTCGAGGCATTCATCGTCGAGTCGGCCGAGAAGTGGGAGATGGACCCCTTTGTCAGCGTGCCGCGGTTCGAGGTGGCCTTTTCGACGCTGAGCGACAGCCAGGGTCCGCTGTTCCACGTGCATTCGCACATCCGCACGCTGCACGCGCAGTACTCGCTGCCGCGGCACTACTCGGCGGGGGTTGCTTTTACCGTGCTCAAGAAAGCTTTCTCACGGCCGACTTTGGAGGCAGCGGCAGCATCGGCACCAGAGCAGTCTGGGGAACCGGCACCGGCACCACCACCTACCGAGGAGACACCCCTTCTGCAAGTCCCGCAAGTCGATGGCCGGCCGGTGGCAAACGACGACCGACCATCGGCACCGCGCGAGCTCGTGGCCGTCGACGTCAAGGTCGGCCTGCTGCAGGTCAAGGCGGAGCTGCCGACGGACCCGCCGGTAATGCTGCAGGTGCACGGGCTGGAGACGGGCCGGCACAGGCGGTCGGTGCCGTTTGTGTACTGGAAGCTGATCCGGTTCCACGCCGAGGCGCCACGCATGCCGCGGGTGTGGGCGCGCGTGCTGAGCATCAAAAAGGGCCGGCTCACCAGCAAGGAGACGCAGACGCGGCAGGCAGCGACGGGGGCGGTGACGACGGAGCGGGCGTACGACATTGAGACGGAGGTGATCCGGTTCGGCGTGCCGCACGAGCTGGTGCTGTACAAGATCATGGACAACCTGGTCAACACGCTCAAGTCGGTGCAGCAGCTGCACCACCGGTTCCAGACGGGCTCGGACGACTACGTTCTGGAAAAGGGGCCCGAGGGACCCAAGATTGTGCCGCAGCTGGCGATCCACTGCCGGACGTTTGCCATTGAGCTGGAGGACGGCGGGTTCGAGTGGAAGCTGGGGATGATCTACCGCGCAGGCCGGATCGAGCAGATGCAGCGGCTGGCGCGCGAGGAGGCGTTCCGCGTCAAGGTCAAGAAGATCCACGAGGACGAGGCGCGGCGCGAGTCGAGCAAGTTCCGGGCACGGTCGGCTGCACCACGGGGTCGCAACGCGTCCGGCACGGGCGACGGAGGAGGGGGACCGACACGGCGGAGCATGAGCGCAGACCGACGACCTCATGCTCGCTCGACGGGCCGGACGCCGCGGTACGACCCCGAGGGCAGCTCGCTGGGCATGACGGGCAGCGCACATGTGTCGATCGCCGAGGCGCGGCAGAAGCTGAACCTGCACAATGCTCGCGGCTGGAAGCAGCGCATCGACCGGGCGTACGTGGTGGCCAAGAAGGGGATGCGCGACATGCGCAGCATCTTTTGGGGCATGCCGGCCGCGACAGACGACTCCGAGGCAGAGAACATTATGGGAGTGCCGGACCGGCCGGCCCTGATGTCGACGACAATCGACGACGTGCACGTCATCATCGACAAGCCGAGCTTCCCCATGTCGGAGCTGCCGGACTTTTTGCACCGCGTGGGCAAGGGCATGCCGCGCGACATGCAGTACTCGCTGCTGGTGCCGCTCAACGTGCAGATCCGCATGGGCGAGGCCAAGGTGGCCCTGCGCGACTACCCGCTGCCGCTGCTGCACGTGCCCGGGCTGGCGTCGTTCCAGACGGGCAAGGCACACGCGCTGGTGCTGTCGTCGGACTTTGTGGTGGCTGAGGAGTACCAGGGGGCGGAGTCGGCGCGGCATGTCAGCGTGGATGTGCTGCCGGGGGTGTTTTCGCTCGACGTGCTGCGGACGACGAGCCAGGTCAAGACGTACTCCAACATGCTCGTGGACATCAACACGGCACTGCCGACCAAGATTACCTGGGGCCCGTCGTACCAGCCGGCGATGCAGGACATGATGATGGTGTTCGAGTCGTTTACGAAGCCGCAGCTGGACCCGTCCGAGTCGGTGGGCTTCTGGGACAAGATCCGGCTGAGCTTCCACTCGCGGATGCGCGTGGCGTGGAAGGCGGACGGCAACGTGCACTTTGCGCTCAAGGGCACGCGCGACCCGTACCAGGTGACGGGCAACGGCGCGGGCTTTCTCATGTGCTGGCGCAACGACGTGCGGTTGAACATTCACGTGGACGACGACCCCAAGAAGCTGATGACGGTGGACAGCGGCGAGTACGTGCTGGCGATCCCCGACTACAGCCACCACGCGCGCGAGGTCAACCAGCAAGGGCAGGGTGGCGGCAGCGGTAGCAGCAACGTCGGCACGGACAGCGACAGCATCAACAGCAGCAGCGACGACGCGATGCGGTCAGGGGGCGCAGCCTTCAAAAAGGTGGTGATGAAGCTGTCGGGACGCGTGCAGTGGCTGGCGGGGTTGGTGTTTGAGCGGGCGATCGGAGACGACGGCCAGCGCAACTTTGATTTTGCACCGCACTACAGCATCGTCCTGAAAGCACCGCAGTACGCCAAGTCGACCGACGGACAGCCGTACGACGCGTTCCGGGGCTTCCGCAGCGAGCACATCCACATGTCGCTGGCGGTGCGGGCGCCCGTCGACCGCGACTGGACCGTGTCCAACACGGAGCCGTCGCGCAGCTACAACGCCGTGCACCTGTCGCCGCGGTTCTTTACGCACTTTTTCGCGTGGTGGTCGCTGTTCAGCGGGCCCATGGGGCTGCCGATCCGGCAGGGCCGGCTGTGGCCCGGGTGCGAGAAGAACAGCAAAAAGTTTGGGCGGCACCTGGCGACGATCAAGTACAATCTGTTCCTGGCCCCGCTCTTCCTCAGCCACATGTACAAGCACAAGGACCCGGAGGACCTGGCGGACATGAACGCGATCTCGGCGACGGGCATCAAGGTGCGGTTCGACAGCTTCATGCTGGACCTGCACCAGCGGCGCGAGGAGTTCAACACGCGCGACAAGGGCCGCAAGACGCAGAGCCGCACGTCGGGCATGAAGATCCACGCGTGCCAGCTAGACCTGGCGTCGGCAGACATCCGCGCGGTGTCGGCGAGCATCCGCGGCATTGCGCCCGACAGCGAGCAGCTGCTGCTGCACCACCACGACGACGAGGCGGCGGCCGACGTCAGCCGCTTCACGATCCCGGACGACGACTTTAGCTGGATCGACATGGACGACTTTGTGGAGCTGGACTGGATCATTCCGACGGAGAGCAACCCGGACACGAAGATCTTGCCGCTGGCCTTTGCGCCGAGAGTCACGTACCTCCGGCAGACGGACATTGGCGGCGTCATCTCGGGCGACCCGGACCGCACGAGCCCCTTTGGGCACGAGTCGACCAACCTGTGCATCATGGCGCTGGACGACCCGCGGTCGGTGCAGCGGGCGCTGATTGGCAGCCGGCTGGAGCAGCTCGAGGACCAGATTGAGAGCCACACGCGCGACATTAGCGACGCGGCGCAGCGGCTGACGACCGAGAACGCGGCGCAGGTGGCCGGCGAGATTGAGACGCTGTCGCGGCAGGCCAACGTGCTGCAGGAGAAGCGGGTGTTTTTGGAGACGTTTGTGCAGGAGCTGGAAGACGAGGGGGGGGCAGCAGGAGCGGGTGGTGGCAGCGGCGGCAGTGGTGGCAGCACAAAGGCGGAGACCACCGACGGCAACGGCACGACGGACGACGATCCCTCCGCGTCCTCCCAGTTTGCCAGCGAGTTCTCCAACCGCTTCGTCGTGCACAACATGAAGCTCAAGTGGAACAACATGCTGCGCAACATTATCCTGCGCTACATCCACCAGGTCAGCCAACGGCGCGGCTTCATCTACTACCTGTCGCGGCCGGCCGTCAAGTTTATCATTGACATTGTCGAGGAGCAGATCAAGCTCAAGGCGGCGGCGGCGACGGGAGGGGCGGGGGTGGGGGCGACAACAACGGCAACGGGCACGGCCTCCTCCTCCACCACCACCAACACAAACACGTCCCCGGGAGCTGCGGCGTCGACAGTGACGGCCGACTCGGCTTCGTCCATGACCGACACGTCGGGGGTCTCGGCCACGCCCGACAGCAGCAGCACCAAGGACCAGCCGACGACGACCTCGACGACGACGACGTCGACGACGACAACGGCAAGCAAAGACATTGAGGATAGCATCCGCAAGATTCTGCAAGACGGCCGCAAGTTTGTCACGGACGACGCCGGCGACGGCAGCCGCCGCAAAGAAGGCACCGTCTACTGCACACCCATGGAGGACCTCGCGGGCGGCATCGCGGCCGAGTTCACGCCGCAAAACAGCTACCACGTGCGGCTGATTGCGCCGCAGATCCAGCTGCAGAGCGACAAGAACCGCAAGCACGTGGTGCTGGTGACGGCCAAGGGCATGGAGCTCAAGATTGTCGAGGTCATGGACAAGGCGCGGCTGTCGGACTCGGTCAGCGGGCTGGTGCAGCGGCGGTTCCTGGTCGGCATGGACAGCACGCAGTTTTTCGTGGCGCACCGGTCGTGGTTCTCGACGCGCCTGCTGTCGGCCTACTCGGGCACGAGCTACGGGTCGCCGCGGGGCGCGAGCTGGCCGCCGTGGGTGCCGCTCGAGGTCATGTTTGATTTCCAGACGGACCCCTTTGGCTTCAAGCGGGTGGTGCAGAAGACGTCGGCCACGCTGCGGTACGACAAGTACAACAACTTGCGGTTGAAGTACACGGACGGTGTCAACACGGGGGATGGTGGTGATGCGGGGGCGGGGGGGACCGGCGACGGCGGGACGACGACGTCGGACGGCCTCGACAGCCGCATGGACAACCTCTGGGTCGAGTTCCCGCAGGCCCGCGCGCTGTGCAACTCGTCGCAGTACTATGCCATCTACGTCATTGTGCTGGACCTGCTGATGTACAGCGAGCCGCTGGAGAAGACGCGCAGCGAGCGCCTGGAGAAGATCATGCTGGCGTCCGACTTTAGCGACCTGCGGGGCGCGCCCGAGATGGTGGTGCGGCTGCAGGAGCGCGTGCGGCAGCTCGAGGACATCAAGACGCACTTCCAGATCCACAGCAACAAGGCACTCGACCAGCGCGGCTGGGAGGAGCGACTCTTGCTGGAACGCGACCTGGCGGCCTGCGAGGACGAGCTCTTCTTCATCATGAAGGCCATCACGACGTCGCAGGACCGGCACGAGTCGTCGGCCAGCAACGCGCTGCTCAAGTGGAACATCTCGGCGCGCGACATTGTGTGGCACCTGATCCGCGACTCCAACGAGCCCCTGGTCGAGTTCCAGCTGCGCGACGTCGAGTACAACCGCACCGACAACGCCGACGGCTCGCACATCAACCTGATCCAGGTCGGCAAGATCCTCGGCCTCAACCTGCTGCACGACGCCACCTACCCCGAGATGATTGTGCCCTACCTCAACGAGCGCGGCCCGCCCGACCTGTCGACCGAGCCCATGGTGCGCGTCTACTGGTACATGATGGAGGCCATTGCGGGCATCACGGTCATGGACCACTTTGAGATGACCCTGTTCCCTATGAAGATCCAGCTCGAGCACGAGGTGGGGCGGAAGCTGTTTGAGTACATTTTCCCGAGCACCGAAGACCGGGCCGACGACGGCGAGGCTGCTGCTGCTGGCGGCGATGCTGCTTCAGCTGCTGCAGCTGCTGCTACTGCAGAGACAAAACGGCCGGCAACAGCAACGACGACAATGACAACGGCATCCGGCGACGAGGACACGGAGGACGACGACACGTCGCTCTACACCAGCAAGCAGCAACAGCAGCAGCAGCAGCAGCAGCAGGCGCGCAAGGGGTCCACGGCATCCGACCGCGACGGCGCCTCGGTCAACTTTGACACGCGGCCCGGCTCGCTCGAGCTGCGCCTGCAGCCCACACTCATGTCCAACCAGGCGCAAAAGGCCCACCTCGACAAGCAGCGCAACAAGGCCTCCAGCGTGCACTCGGGCGACGGGCACTCGCTGCGGTTCCTGCGGCAGCCCACGGGCCTGGCCGGGCGGTCCCTGACGAAAAAACCCTCGCACGAGTCCCTGCAGCAGCCGGGCGGTCGCCTCGGTGTCGGCGTTGTTGGCCGCTCAGGCACAGGCCTGTCGACGGCGAGCACGATGGACGCTGCCAGCATCAACAATGTGAACATGGGCACCATGACCAACACCGGCAAAAAGAGCCGCTTCACGCTGCGCAGCAACCGCAACAACAATGCCGACGGCGGCAAGCACTCGACGCAGCAGTCGGACGACCTGACCAAGATGATTGCGCGCGCCAGCAACTACAAGACGTTTTCGTACATTCGCATCCCGTCGGTCGTGCTGTGCCTGAGCTACAAGGGCAAGGGCGAGCGCAACATTGAGGACGTGCACGACTTTGTTTTTCGGCTGCCGACGATTGAGTACCGCAACAAGGTCTGGAGCAACCTCGACCTCGCCCTGGCCGTCAAGAGCCGCGTCATCAAGGCCCTCATCTCGCACACGGGCGCCATCATCGGCAACAAGCTCAGCAAGCACCGGCCCAACGTCGCCCAGCAGCACAAGCTGCGCGAGCTCGCCACCAGCTCCGTGCTGCTGTCGTCGTCGTCGGCTGCCTCCAACAATAAGAACAACAGCAACGGCGGCCACACACACCACCCCACTCACCCCTACGACCCCAACGAGTACAGCGGCGACGACTCGTCCAGCATGTTTGGCACGTCGCCCGTCGACTACTCGCGGTCACCGCCCCGGTCCCTGCGCGGCGTCAGTGGCGGCGGCGGCGGCGGCGGCGGCAGCGGGTCCCAGGCGGCCTCGGGCTCGTCCATCATGGCCGCGCGGCCCGACAGCCGAGGGTCGAGCATTGCCTCGGCTGGTGGGGAGGTCGAAGGACCCAAGTACCTGAGCAAAATGTACCTGACGCCGCAAGACTACAACCAGCCGACGCCGACCATGCCGCCGCCGAGCCGGGGCAGCGGCGGCGGCGGCGGCAGCATCTTTGGCGGCAGCAGCAGCAACTTTGGCGGCGGCAGCAGCTTTGGTGGTAGTTTCGGAGGCAACTTTGGTGGCGGCGGCGGCGGCGGCAGCAGCATCTCGGACCAGCGCCCGGTGAGCCGCAGCAGCACGCGCCACTTTGGGGGGTTGACCAGCAGCGGCACCGTCGTGGCAATCAGCGGCGGCAGCGGCGGCGGCAACGGCAACGGCGACCCGGACAAGAAACGATCCGCCTTTGGCGGCGTCCGCGACAAGCTGAGCGCCCTGGCCACGCGCGTCAAGGACAACCACAACAGCCACCGCAACCACGGCTTCGGCATCGGCAGCGGTCAGCGGCCGGGTGTTTATAGTAGCGGCGGCGCCAGTGTCATGGGCGGCGCCGGCATGGGCGGCATGGGCTCCGACAGCGAGGCCGACGACGGGCTCTGGCGCGGCGCCGGCGACGACGACGTGACGCCCGTGCGGCGGCGTGATACGTCGATTCGCGATGGCGATGGCGATGGCGATGGCGATGCTGACAATGGCGGCGACAATGTTGATGCCGACGCAGACGTGGACGCCGACGCCGACGTGGACGACGACGACGCCGACAATGCCGACAATGCCGACACGGACGTGCCCAAGCCGGCCAAGCGCGGCCTGCGGTCGTCGAGGGGCTAAGCGGATCATAATCTATATATATATCATCACTTTTGTTTTACTACTACTATTTCTGTTTGTATCTCTTCCCATTACTGTATTATAATCTAGCTTTTTTTTATTTCATCATGTGATTTGCAGCGTTCTGCTGTTCATTCCGCTATATAGTTTTGTTTACTACTATAAAGTGTTGACTTTGATAAAATGTGAATACGGCAACGTCCACGTCTGACAAGTTTTGAGTGTCGTGTATACGCAGCAATTACGGAGTACGCCGTCTGACCTGAGCTGCCATTCCGACAACTGAACTATCCATGACCCTGCCTGTTATGAATCGTAGTCTCCGGGGCACGGACAGAAAACTTCGTCGGCCTCAAGCACAGACGTTCATTTATTATTGGTGGCAAGTGTTTCTATTACGACTACCCCTGACGTGCGTGGTTTATCAACTAGTGTTGGCCGGAGGTCGCCCGCGTCCGATGGCCCATCTTCACTTACACTTACTTAGTCAAGCGAGTCTCTCAGTCACAGCGAAACAATCAAAAGAACTGCATTGTTGTGAAACAAACGGTATAGGTATCTCATGCGCACGGCAGATGCTTCTAGGGACAGAGTAAAAAAACACACACAGTAGAAACAAGGGCAGGGAAACAAAAGGTATATCGCAACGAGCGGGTCGGAAGCGCATGCTATCATAACAGTAGACATTAGAAAGGATGATAAAAAAAAGATAAAGGAAGTGATGAGAAAAGAAAGAATGATGAGAAACAAAGAATGAGGGATATATCCATGCTAATGTGGAACGCCGGACAGATGCTGATGCTATGCAATGGGAATGAGCAAGGAAATGGAAACGAGAAAAACAAAAGGAAACAAAAAAAAGACAAAGTATGAGGGCTACTCGCTGGTCACGCCGACCCAGCGCGCCGGCACGCCGTCTGCGCCCACAACATACGGCTTGCCGCCCATCTTGCGCGGCGGCAGCGCCAGACGCGCACGCCCCGGCTTGCGGTCGTCCAGCTTGCCGACGCGCCGCATCGCCATCTCCATGACGGCAATGCGGATAAAGTCCGAGTTCTCGCGCAGCTCGCGCTGGCGCGGGCCGGGGAACTGCCGGTCGTCAATGGTGCCGCAGACACGCGGTCTGTCCGAGGAGAGACCCGACGCCGAAGAAGAAGACGAAGAAGAGGAGGAGGACGTCGAACTCGCACCAGCCGGGCTGACCCCCCGCGCGTGCTTGGACCGGTGCACGCGGTACGTCTGCATCTGGATCGACGCCGTATAGCCCGACCGCGACGACGACGCAATGCCGGCCGGCACGCCGCCACTGCCGCTGCCGTGCGCCGGGGCATAGGGCAGCGCGGCCGACGCAACGGCCGGCGACAGCAGCTGCACCGCCGACGTGCGCGGGTCCATGTGCGGGCCCGTCGTCGGGTTGAGGTACCGGCGCAGCGCGGCGCTGGGCTCTTCTTCCAGCGGCGGCGGCCGGCGCTCGTCCGTGTAGGGGATGTGCGGGTCAATAGTCAAGATGGAGCGCGTCAAGAAATCCTCGGGTGGGATGGACGCGGCGAGGTTGAGCGTGGAAAAGGACCGCGCGGCGTTGCGCAGCGCCCGCAGCGACGCCGTCAGGTTCGACTTGAAGGCCGACTTGAGCGGCTGCAGCGGCGAGCGGGCCTCGGCGGCGGCGGAGGTCTTGGCCAGGGGGTCCGGGGACTGGAAGACGCGGAAATCGAGGCCGTCAAACTCCGAGTCGCTGCCGTTGAGGCTCGCGGCCGACAGAGGGTCGCTGTCGCAGCGCTCGCCGGGGGGCGAGGCAATGGGCGTCATGGACTTGCGGGTCGGGCGAGTCTTGCGGCCTCCGAGACGGCGCACGCGGTCGGGGGTCAGCGGCGTCTCGCACGATGACACGGTGCCCGTGGCAAACGAGTCGGACAGCGACGGCATGGACTCGAGCGACACGGCGCGCGTCGACAGGCCGGGCTCCATGGTGCTGTCGCTGACAATGGACAGGTCGTCCTCGTCCTCGAAATCCTCGGGCGCCGTCAGCAGCACGTCGAGCGGGCTCTTGCTCAGCGACAGGCTAAACTCCTGCTCGGCCTCCTGCGCACGCGCAATAATCGAGTTGACCGTCATGCGCTTCTCGCCCATCCGGTCGCCGAGCCGGTCAACCAGCCGGTCCGTGCTGTTGCTGCGGCTCGGGTGCAGGCTGCGGTACGGGCGCGGCGGCGGGATGTTGGTGACGGCCAGCAGCGCAGCCACCGAAGGCGGGATGGCATCGGGGCTGTGCATGTCCCGCGCGGGCCGGCGGGCAGCGGCACCAGAGGCAGAGGTCCATGGCTGCTGCGGCTGGCCGTTGCGCAGGCCACGTCGGACGTCGGCGTTTTGGTGGTGGTGGTGGTGGCGGTGCTTGGGCTTGTGGGCGTGCGCCGTCTCGTGGCGTGTGGTCTTGACGGGGATCTGGACGGGCGTTGTTGGTGTTGTTGGGCGGGACGACGGGGCCGTCTTTTCAGATGGTTCCGTCTTTGTCGTCTCCGTCTTTTCGGGCGTCAGTGCTAGGTAGAGGGACTTGTTGTTGGCCGTTTTCCGGGCAGTCGGGCCGCCCCTTGGCGGCGAAGTGACGGTGACACTCATGAGCGTTGGTGCAGGAGAAGCTTTTGTCGTGTAGTGCGAATGTGTGTCGAGCGGTGTGTTGGCCGTAAGACTCTCCCATGAAGGCAAGTCAGCGTCCCGACGCAAGATATTCGACAGTGGCGACGGCGAGTGTGGTGAGTGTGCGGGCGAGTGTAGCGGCGACGGTCTCGGCGATGCTCTCGGCGATGCCCGTGGTGACTGTGAGGGCGATGACGATGGCGAGTAGTGGTCTTGTTGGCGGGTGGCCAGAAAGGAACGCGGGGACATCATTGTCAACAGCAGACGGCGTCCTTTTTGACAACAGACGGGAACGAGGCAAAGAAAGAAAGAAAAGGCAGTGACACTGGCACTGACACTGATGGCGTATAAGAGATAAAAAGTACCAAGAAAAGGGTCTGGTCGGACAAAGGACAAGACAAGGACAGAGGGGGGGCGTGCTGTTATGCCGAGTCAGGCGGACTAGCATGACACTGTACAAAGTACGAGTATGACACGCCGTCTGAGATACGCAGTTACGCAGTCTGGGATGGCAATCAGGCCTCCTTATCCACCCACTCTGCGCTGCACGACGGGACGTGACGGGGGGGGTGTGTTACCAACAAGCTGCCAAGCGACGGGGGTGTATCCGTGGAGAGGGGGTAGGCAAAGAAAGCCGAGATGGTGCTAGGCTCGATGTGGGCAATAGCAAGTCGCCCGAGGGCAAAGTCGTGTGCCACGACCCAGCAGAGGATAGAGAAACGTAAGAGAAACGCTTGAGATGAACCGGAATTGGTAGCGATGCGATTGGGGGAGCTGTCGAGATGCCCTGTACGAGTAGTGAGTACTGAGCAGAGATCGGTCGGACAGGCCGGTTGGGAGATTGGTGATTTGACTCGACTCGACTTCAATCGGTTTTTTCCTTTTGCTGCCGGAAACGGAGTACTTATTGAACTGGCCCGGGCTGACGGGAGATGAGTTGTCGTTATCAGGTTGGCGGTTGAAGTCGGAGTCGCGACCGATTTCGCCGGAGGAGTTCCGAGTGTAAACTAGGTTGTTCGCTTGGGCACTGACTGGGTTGTAAGACAGACAGCTGAGTTCGATCATAAATGATCAGTAAGAAGTGAGAGGAGAATGAAACAGCAAGCAGATAAACCGGTTCATCAGCAGAAGCAAACAGGTTCATCAGCAAAAGAAGCAAGCAGGTGAACAAGATTCAAAGCAAGCAGGCAAATAAGTATATCGGAAAATCAACGGCAAAGCAGCAAATATACTAATCAACAGCAAACAGAAAACAGCACATAAATGATAATCAACAGCAAACTCAGATAATCCAGAGACACATCGCCCCCACGAAGACAGCAAACACGGTCAGCAACCCGCGGGAGAAACGCGCTGTCGCCGTTTTCCAAGGCACTGACGAGAGCACCTCGGCGTTCTCAATGAAGCGATAGCGAGCCGCAGCGACGACGGAGACAGTTATCCAGAGACTTTGAGAAAAAAAGATGAAAAAAAGACGAAAAAAAGAAAGACCCAGTCGACAAAGTCAGACATCCGCAAGTTCGCGGGTGGCGCCGTGAATGCGCAAATGAGGCGGGTATCCCACTCTAGGCAAGATTCGCTGTGTCGCAGCGTCCGAGGCTCCTCAGCGAGCAGCGAGAACGACAAGTAAGAAAGAAAGTTTGTAAAAGCACGACTCATAGAATATAGTCCGAGTTATTGCACTCGTATCGTCCTGCAAGTGTCTTCCCCTTTCGCCCTTTCTGCTGTGCCGTCCAGTCGTGCCTTCCCAAACGAGCACTCCTCTCCTCCCCAAACGAGCGCTTCCCTCACCTCCACCCCTTCGCTCCTTCTCAGAGCATCCTAGGCGCGCCCAACCTCTCCGGTCCAGATGGAGTCCCAACAACGCCCTCCCCCCCATCGCGCCTTCCTTGTTTTCACGCGTCCCCGGGCCCATACGAGGATGTAATTTAGATGCCTGCCGCTTCTCCCGCCGTTCTTTCCTTCCACCCCATAAGTTTGGGGGGGGCTTGGACCAATGGCAAGCTACGCAATGCGCCGCGCCTTCCTCATGGGGTACGAGTTCCAACGTCTCCCTCAGCCTTTTTGTCGACACGGTAGGAAAGAGCGAGTTTTATGGAATACGGAGTATATATACTCAGTATAGTCGTGACTCATCAATGGAGGTTACTATATCGTAACTCTTACGACAGTCTCGCATGAATAGTGCCCATGCATTTTTTTTTCTCGAGTTATTTTTTTCTCGCACAAAACGCTGACACCACTCGGCGGGCCTGTGCGGCGTCTACGGAGTACGGAGCACTCGTATCGCAGCGTGGCTCAGCCAAGCCGATACAGCAGGAGAAAAAGACAACGAAAGAAAGAAGACGTGAAACAAGTCGTATCATGGATGGCACTGACGATACTTGTACAGTAAGTACGTACAGTAAGGCACAGTCGTTGCAGATAACACTCGGCCCGGCGAACTCGGCTCTACTCAGGTTAAACTCATTTCGGCGGGCTCTTTTTTGCACCGCAATTGAATTTGTGCCTTTGTTTCGATTCTTCTACTTTAATATTTTCCATTTCTCTATTTTCCATTTCCATCGACTCAGTACCACTGCTCTATATTTTCTTTTTTCTTTTCTTTACCTTTTCTCTTTCCTTTCTTTTTTTCTTTTTCTGCCCTCGACTCCCGCATCTCCACTGCCACCTAACCTTTATTCGTTACTACGGTCCCACGTCATCTCACATGTCCCTCCAGATTGCTTTCCACGCACAGCATAGCCTGGCACGACTCAGCCGCCGTTGTCGGCGGCAAACGCGCACTATCCCAGCAATGAATGTTTTTGGGTTTTCCACCCTTTTCCGACGGCCGACGCCCTAGGGCACAGGCGCAATAATTTGCAAAGATACGGGCAAAGGCCAATCAAGCAATGCCATGTATTCCGACCGCTTTCACCCACAATAGGGTTGCCAGCTGTCGTAGCCGGTCCTGCCAGCCCAGCCTTTCTTTCCAGCCTTTCCATCTGTGGCAACTTATTTGCTTCTACGAGTACTCGTAACTCCCGTGGAGGCATGTCTCACACATGCCGTCATCAGAGCCGCCTTGCCACTGTCGTCACGCTACGCACCATCCGGCTGCACCCAGGCACGAGACTCCGTAAAAGCCAAGAAGTACGAGTAAAAAGTACGGAGTACGGAGTCCTGCGTGCATCGTGCCCTAAAGCTAGGAAAGCAGCCCTGCTGTGTGTACCCCGACTTTGATTGCGGGGTGTCACGACAATATGATAATATACATGCAGTTTCGTACAATATATCGTAACCGAAGAGGATGATAGTCAGACCGGATTAAATCAAGACATGACAATCAACGATGCAGCTAGGCTGTCCTAACTTGTCCTCGTGATGTGCAAAAGAGACAAGACAGGCAAGACAGACGAAAAGACAAAAAGACAAAAAGACAAAAAAAAAAAAAAAAAAAAAAAACAGGCGGTGACGACACGACAAATAACAAAGGCTGGATAGGCCAGGCGACGCTGCAGAAGATCAGCCGGCTGCATGCCACATCACATACATTGCTGCCCAATGGTGGGATGGTCGTCGTTGCGGTTTAGCTGCATGCTGCATGCTGCTCTTTGTGCCTCATCGGATGTCACTGTCGTCGTCAACATATGTCTACTCGTAACCTCCGTCGTGTGTTTAAAGAACCAAGTATACTCGTAGCAACTGCATACACAACAAGTATAGCAACTACTCTGTATGCATGCATGCAACAATATACGGTCGGCGGCCGCGTCTACTTTCTCAAAGAGGCAACAGGCGGTGCATCGCTTATGGGACTCCAGGTTTGCAGCCTGCCCGCCCGTCAACCTCCCCGGGCGTCTCAATGCAGCACATGTCGGACATCGTCGCATATACGCGTACTACCTGCCAGTTTGAGGCTGGATTCGGCACATCATGGCAGAGAGCACGCAGAGATGGCAGAGATTTCAGATGAGATGATCAGTAGGATCAAGATCAAAGAGCAGATCGAGATTATACTCGTAAAAAAAAATTTTGAAGCACGATATCACGTGAATGCATTTGCCGAGTGATGCGTCTGTCAGATGTTGTCATCTGTCATGACAGTCTTCACACAAATGATATATGCCAACTTGACAAAGTATAGACAGGAACAAATACGATAAAATTGCCAATAACCCAAGACAACGAGTCAACACAGAAATCAAAGCAAAATCAAAGCAAAATCAAAGCAATATCAAAGCAAAAATCAAAGTAAAAATTAAGAAATAAAAAAACCCAAAAACGTAAATAAATCAAATGCTATTCGCCCGTTATACTTTTGGTACACAAACCCACCACCTACTCCACCTCCTCCTCGGCTTCGGCCTTTTTCTTCTCCGCCGCCGCCGCCCATTCCCGCGCCTTGGTCGACACCTTGTCGCGGCTCTTGGCGTCGCCGTGCTCCTCCTCCCACTTGGCCCAGCGCTGGAACCACGTCTTGGCCCGGCGCGGCTTGATCCCGGGCACCTTGGCGCCACGCTCAAACACGTCGCGCACCACGGACGCGTCGGCCTTGCTTGCTTTTTTGTCCTTCTTGCTACTGGCCTTGTCCGCTGCAAACACGGCCGTCTCCAGGTCCAGCAGCTGGTCCCACAGGTCAAACTTCTTGGGCGACTTGGCCAGCAAATTCTCAAACACGGTGCGGCCGCGCTCCTGGCTGCCGACGGGCGACCGGAACTCGAGCGCCGCCATGCGCGCCATCAACCCAATGTGGTGCTTGACGTCGAGCATCTGCATGGCGCGCGGCATCAGCGCACGCGCACGCTCGGCGTCGTGCAGGCTGTGGTGCAAAAAGTGCGCATAGTTGACCCAGATCTGCGGCGACTGGGCGCCAAATTTCTTGGTCATGGCCTGGAACACCTCGTCGGCCTTGCTGTGTTTGCCCGACTGGATGTAGATGCTGGCCGTGCGCTCAAACACCTCGCGCTGGTCGTTGTATTGGCACGCGCGCTTAAACACCTCGTCGGCTGTCTCGTCGGTGCCGTAGGCGACCTCGAGGTTGAGGAAGGCCACCCACACGTTGAGCCGCTCCGTCTCCTCGCGCACATTGATCGTCTTGATGGCGCGCTCGGCCACCTCGCGCGCCTTGGCCAGCTCGCTGACCTGCAGCTGGAAGGCCATGTACGCAATCCACAGCGCCGACGAGTCCGGCTGGCCCAGCAGCAGCCGCTCAAAGTCGCTCGCCGTCTGCGGGCCGCGAACGTCCAGCTCGGCCGTGCGGTCAATGTCGGGCTGCGCCGTCTTCTTCTTCTTGGCCGTCTTGGTCTTGGTCTTGGTGGCGGCGTCGTTCTCGTCGTCGTCAGAAGAAGAAGCAGCACCGTCCATGTCCCGGTCAAGGTCCGCACCAGACCAGTCGAATCCGCCCGTAGACATGCCCGTAGTGACGCCGTGTGCTGCACCGCCCTCTTCGTCGTCGTCGTCGGACGCGTCGTCGTCGGATGCGTTGTCAGATGCGTCGTCCGACATGTCGACGTCGTTGGTCAAAAGGTCATCGCCAGCATCCAGCATGTCGTCGTCGTCGTCGTCGTCTTCGTCGCCCAGAAGAGCACCAGCATCCGAATCGTCGTCGTCCACGCTCATCGCGTCGGCATCCTCGTCCTCGTCGTCCTCGTCGTCCTCCTCCTCGAAATAAGCCGGCTTCAGGCCAAGGTTGATGCGGCCATTCTCCTCATTGATACTCAGAATCTTGGCCTTGACCACATCGCCCTCCTTGTACAGCTTGCGTGCATCGCGCACGGCCTTGTCGGCCATCTCCGTGCGATGGCAGAGGCCGCTGACGTTAGCCGTGTTGTCCAGCACAATAAAGGCACCAAACTCCTCGACCTTGCGCACGCGGCCCTTGACGACCTGGCCCGCCTTGAGATCGCTGAGCGTGCGCAGCGGCACGTAGCTGTCGTCGACGACGGACGCCTTGAGCGTCATCTGCACCTGGCCGAGCTCGGCGTTGACGGCCACGACGCGGCCGCGCACCAGCTGGTCGACCTGGAAGTGCGCCTTCCAGTCCTTGATGTAGCTGTCCGACAGGTCCGAGATGCGCACCATGGCCGTGACGTCGCCGCCCAGGTTGACAAACAGGCCCTTGTCGGCCACGCTGCGCACAAAGCCGCGGATGATCTGGCCGGGAGTCACGTCGGCGATGCTGCCGACCTCGCGGTCCTCGACTTTGAGCGACGAGTTGAGCACGCGCGACGGCCGCGTCGACAGCCGCACTTTCTTGATGGCCGGCTCGACCGCCACGACGGACACGCGCACAATGTCGTTTTTGAAAAAGCCCGTCGTCACGCCCTGGTCGTAGTCGTCGGCAATGTCAATCAGGTGCACGGGGCCCGACACCGTCTTGCTGATCTGCACGACGACCTGCCGCTCGCTGACCCGCGTCACCTTGGCCGGCAGCACCATGTTCTTGCCAATCGTGTCCCAGTCCATGTCGTCCTTGGCGTCGGCCGACCGCGCCGACAGGTCGATGCGGCCGCGCTCGGCGTCCACGCGCAGCACGCGCACCTGCAGCGCCGTGCCAATGGGGAAATTGCCCGCCAGGTCCTTGACCAGCGACAGGTCGTTGGCCGCCTCCATGCCGTACAGCCGCCCGCGCACGTTGGGCGACAGACTCACCCACAGGCAGTTGGACTTGCGGTTGTTGACAAAGCCCAGCCACGTCGACTCGGCCGCAATGCCGTCAATGGCCAGCGGCTCGGGTGCCGAGCTCGCCTTGAGGCTGCTGGGCTTGGCCGACAGCTCAAACACGACGCGGCTGCTGTGGCTCTGGTGCTGCTGCGTAATGGGCAGGTAGACACGGCGGCGCGCATCGTGCACGCCGAGCACGCGCACGCTCAGGACCTGGCCCAACAAAAAGTGCTTGAGCGGGTTCTTGGGGTCGGGGATGTCGGCCCACGAGTCGTACACCTCGGTCATGTCGACGCGGCCCACGACGTTGTCGGCCAGCTGCACGTTGAGCTGCGTGGCCTTGACGCCCGTGACCTTGGCCTTGGTCAGCACGCCGACGCGGATGTCGCTCAGCGTCTTGAGCGAGCTGTCGACGGGCTTGACCAGCTGTGATGCTGCAGACGTGCTGTCGTCCTCCTTGTCCTTGGCCGACTTCTTCTTCTCCTTCTCCTCGGAAAAGAGCGACACGACCAGCCGGTCGTTGTCGACCGAGATGACGCGCACCGTCAGGCTCTGCAGCAGGTGCATGCCAAAGTTGGCCTTGGCCTGCGTGTTGAGCGGCATCAGCTGCTTGGGCAGCAGCGCCACCAGGTGGCCGGCAAACTGCACAAACACGGCCGACGGCGTAATGTTGCGCACAAAGCACGCCACGACGTCGTCGACGCGCGCCTTGTCGACGCTCGTCAGCAGCTTGCCGGCCTTGCTCGCGGACACCAGGCTCTCCTTGAGCGACAGCGTAATGGCACGCCGGCCCTCGTGCTTGTCGAGCACCAGCAGCTCCGGCAGCGTCTGGCCGACGCGAAACCGCTTGAGCGAGGCCGCGTTCTTGGCCGCCGACCGGTCCGACAGGTGGCCGACGGGCAAAAACGCCTTGAGGCCGCAGTCGTCCAGCTCAATCTGCAGGCCCGCGTCGTGCTGGGCTGTGACCTTGCCGGCCACCAGAGCACCGGGCTCGAGCGCGTGCAGGGCCAGCTTCTTGTCGACGCCAAAGGCCGACGGGTCCTTGCACGACACAAAGATGTGGTTGCGCTCCTCGTTGACCTTGCGCACGTGCACGCTGACGACCTGGCCGGCGCGGAAGTGGTCCTGCGGGTTGGCAATGGGCGCCTCGCTCATGTCCTCGACGGGCAGGAAGCCGCGCAGGTCGCCGTAGAACTGCACGTATGCGCCGGCGGGCGTCACGTTGATGATGGTGCCGACGCACTTGAGCCCGCGCGACACGTCGGCGAAGGACTGCACGATCGGCAGGTCCGAGTTGACCAGCGACTTCTTGAGGGTCAGCCGCAGCTGCCGCTTGCTCGGGTTGGCCGACAGCACGCGCGCCTTGACCTTCATGCCCTCGCGGAACTTCTTCTCCGGGTGCTGCAGCTTGACGTCGGCCAGGTGCATCTCGGGCACGAGACCCGTGACGCCGTCGGCAATCTGCACGATGAGGCCCGAGATGCCGTCGGGGCTGATGAGCATCTTTTGGACAGTGCCGCGCACGACCTCGCCGACGGGAACGTCCTCGGTGCGCAGGTAGGGCTGGTCCAGCACCGACTGCTCAAACGACAGCAAAAACACGCCGTCGACAGCGTTGTAGCCCACAACGCGGCCCGTGTGCACGGAGCCGACCTTGTAGGGGCCCGACGACTCGTAAAGCGCATCGACCTTGCCGTCCTTGACGCGAGAGATGTGAACGAAACCCGGAACGCCCTTGACGCCCACGTCGACCCAGAGACCGACCGTGGGCTCGACGCGGCGCACCGTGACCTTGTCGACGGTGGACGACAGGGGCAGTGCCTCGAGGGGTGCGAGGGGTGTGCTGCCTTTGCTGTCTTTGCTGTCTTTGCTGTCTTTGCTGTCGGACGCTGCCGTTGTCGTGGTCGTCGTCTGGGCAGCCAGCGAGGTAATGTGAGGCAGCAGCGACACGCCAATCTTGGGCTCGTCGGCGGCCGGAAAGGTGCAGAGCACGCGCGCCTTGACCTTGGACGACACCTTGTACTTGTCGTCGAGGTCGGCCTCGCTGGCACCGGCCCCCGAGTGGATGACGTCGGCCGTGGCGTCCAGGTGGCCCAGGACCTTGCCGGCGAGGCCCTTGGACGACACGTCCGACACCAGCACGTCGACGGCCGTGCCGGGCAAGAAGGCGCTGATGGTCACGGCGTCGGCCGCCGTGTGCTTGACGCTGCCCAGCTGCTTCTGCTGCGTCGTCAGCTGCGCCACCTTGCTGTTGGCGGCCTTGCTGGCCACGAGACACAGCAGCACGGCACCCGGCTGCATGCGGGCCTCGGGGATGGCGGCGTCGAGCTCCTTCTTGGGCAGGAAACCGCGCACGTCCGAGTTCTCAATGCCCAGGTCCATGACATAACCACGGTCCTCGACGCTGACCACCGACGCCATGACGGTGATGTTGCGCACAATGTCCTGGTCGGTCAGGCCGGCGTTGGCGTGCTCGGGCCGCACCGACAGCTCTATCCGGCGCTTGATGCGCGACGACGGGTCGGTGTCGGCCGTGGACAGGACAGACACGCGGATGTACTGGCCGATGGTAAAGAGGGTGTTGAGGTCGATGTCGTTGGCCTCCTCGTCTTCGTTGTCGTCGTCCTTGTTCTCATCGTTGTCGCTGTCCTCTTTGGCTTCGGCCTCGAGACGCTCGTTGAGGGTCTGGGAGATGGAGGTGAGGGCCAGGTGGCCGACCAGGTTGTTGGGCAGCGTGACTGTGACTTCGAGGGGTGTGATGGCGGCGACCTGGCCGAGCACGAGCGAGCCTTTGACGAGACGCTGAAAAGTTAGCAGGGACAATAAACAAGAAGAAAAAAAGGGACATACCTTGAAGTTCAAACTCTCAATCTTGGGTCCGTCGACGACCGGCTTGGCCGCATCGGCCGTCTTCTTAGCTTTGGACTTCTTTTTCGGCTTCTCCTTTTCGTCGCCGTTGATTTCTTGGTCAAAGAGGGCGTCGCGTTTTGCCTGGACCTGGATCTGCTTGACCTCCAGGGGAGTCAGGACGCTGCCGCCGCCACGGGGGAACAGCGGCTCGTCCTCCTTGAGCCGCGAGACAAGGGGTGCCGTGACTGATGCCCGCGCAGCGGGTGCCTCAGTCTCAGCGGCCTTTTCACTCTTCTTCTTGTCGGCCTTGTCGACCTTGTCGGCCTTGGCCCGTTTTGAGGGCCGGCCTCCATCGTTGTTCGTCTTGCCGGCACTGGTTTTGGCGGATTTGGATGGGCCGCTGCCCGTCGTCGACGACTCTTTGCGCTTGAGAGAGCTCATATTGGCAGCCGTTGGTACTCGTGCCAATGATGGTGTGTTGAGCAAAATGACGGTGCGTCGAGGTCTGTAGATGATGAGATGGCAGAAAAAATGCTGCCACAAAAAAATCTTAGCGGTCGATGATTAGTTTTCTTATCGCTTATCGATACCATTGATAAACATTTAGGTGGGTACTTTACAACGAGTACGATTACGAGTAGACACAGTGTTTCTACGAGCATCAGCAGTGCATGGACACTGTAACCCAACGCGATAAGCTCGGCTTAATGTGGAGCCACACCAGCCCGTTGGGCATAGTACACTGGGACTGCGGCATGCACTGGACTACGGCATGCACTCAACAAGATAGGCAGTGATAGCCTGCCTGCTGGCTTGTGATTACAGCACCTGCCGCCCGTGATCCGCCCACTACGTAATGTCAAGGCAGCCAAGTCAACAGCCAAGTCAACAGCAACACGTGGATGGCCGAGAGACGCACCATTCATGCGAGTTTGAAACGCGGCGATCATCAGTGAACAGAGCTGTCGATTGTGACGGTCAGCGTTTATCGACGACGACGACGACGACGACGTCGACACGACATTGACATTGCATCGTCATTGTCATTGTCACCGACATCGACGTGACATTGACGACGACGATAGTATCAACTTCTTCGACGACGACGACGGCGACGACGACGTCTTTCATCTTCACAAGATAACCATCACCATACTACCGTCACCATGAGCCCGCGGAAACGTTTCGGATCCCGAGCCTCGCCGTCCGACACGCCGTCTCCGCCCGCTCCCTCTTCCTCCGTCCCTGGCTCATCCTCGTCACCGCCAACGCCGACGGCGACGCCTGTCCCGTCCCAGGAGGACAGCACGCCGCCCAAGCAGAGCGATGCATCGACTAAAGCTGTTCCGGTTCCCATCCCGACGAGATCGAACGCCCGGAACATCGACTGCACCGCCAGCCAGTCTTTTGCCAACCAGTCTCCTGCCAACCAGTCACCCGCCAACCGGTGTGCCACTCTGAAAGAGTCCAAGCCAGTTAGTCTTCAACTTCCCTTTTCTATTTTATTCATTGACGCCTAACTTGATAGAAAACCCGCAGCTGGTACGGCTCCTGGCCACGCGCGCCCAAGTCCCTGGCGTCGACACAGGTCGCCCGTGAGACGATCCAGGGCGGCACATCCAAGCCCAACGCGGCATCCGACCTGGGCCGCTATGAAGCACAGCGGCCCGGCGACGAAGACGGCAGCGGTGGCCGCACGCTGTCACAAAAGTCGTCGGCGCTGACGCTGGGCAGCAACAAGGACGGCAAGGACGGCAAGGACGTCAAGGACGGCAAGGCCCGCGGAACGGCACTGAAGCGGTCGAGCACGCAAAACAGCAGCAGCTCGTCTGTCAATGCCCCGACGATTGTCGCCGACGCAGCAACCCCGTCCAAGGCGACTCCTCTGGGGAAGCCCATCATCGACGTCGCCCTCGGCCCGCCTGTCGGTCTGCCACCACTTCCGGGCACGCGGCCCAAGCCCGTGTCCAAACCCATGTCCAAGGCTGCGGCCATTGCAAACGCCGCCGCAGCCGCAGCAGATGCGGCGATTGCAGCCGTGTCGTCGACAGGCGCGGCAAAAGCAGCTCTTGCGTCAAGAGGCACGGCAACAGTTACTTTGGCATCACAGCCACCACGGCCCTCTGAACCTGTGAGCACGAGCCAGGACGCAAAGCCAGACGCAAAGCCAGACGCAAAGCCAGACACAAAGTCAGACACAAAGCCGGACACAAAGCCGGACACAAAGACGGACACAAAGACGGACACTCAAGAAACTTCCACGGCCACACCATCTGCACCGCCTACACCGGCCCCATCCCAGGGCTGGATCTCATGGGTAGCTCGACGGGGAAGGCTTTCTTCAGCATCAGCGCAGACAGGGTATGAGACGATAACTGACCCGGCTGACGACGCCCCGACTGCCACCCCGAAAGAACAGCAAAAGGCCGCAGCGGCACGGCCGACGTCGCGGCCAACGTCATCCGGTGGCATGTGGTCGTATCTCTGGGTTGGGCACGGGCCGGCCGCACCAGAAGTTGTGGAGGTTGGGCCGTCACGCAGCCTGGCCGCAGCAAAGGACGTGGCCGACGACGCACCGTCAGCTCCCATTACAGTGCCGGCAGCAACCAACGGAAAATCATCGGCGACGCCCCCGGCAGCCACGGCATCGGCCGGGTCGACTTGGGCGTTTTGGTCGCGGGATGCGCGCAAGACAACGGGCAAGTCACCGACGTCCGAGGCCGGCGAGATTGCGGTGATTGGCGACCAGTCGGAAGCACACCCGACACCGGCAGCCGGCATCAAGATGAGCGAGCAGCCGGCGTCCAAGGCGTCGTCGATCAAGGACGTTGCGATGAAGGACGCCACGACGGCGAAGAGCAAGCGACTGCGGCCGGTGTCGATGGACGTCGACTACATTGCGTCGGTGGGCGATGGCACGCCGCCGCTCGACGCCGCCACGACGCCCAATAAGGCCGGGCCCGCCAACATTCTGCTGCCGTCGTTCCAGAGCACGTACCGACTCAAGGAGAACCCGGGCATCCTGCGCCAGATCTCGCGGCTGCTGCTGCCGACGCAGACCAACGCCGAGCCGAGCCATCTCTTCCTGGCCAAGGAGCCGCGACGGATCAAAAAGGCCGTTGCCATTGGCGTGCACGGGCTGTTTCCGGCGGCGTATCTGCGGCCGATGATTGGGCAGCCGACGGGCACGTCGCTGCGGTTTGCCAACCACGCGGCCGAGGCGACGCGGCGGTGGGCAGAGCAGCACGGGTGCGGCGACTGCGAGATTGAAAAGATTGCGCTCGAGGGCGAGGGCAAGATTGCGGAGCGCGTGGACAACCTGTGGAAGCTGATGCTCAACTGGATCGACCACATCCGCGGGGCCGACCTGGTGGTGCTGGCGTGCCACTCGCAGGGCGTGCCGGTGAGCTTTATGCTGCTGGCCAAGCTGATTGAACTGGGCATTGTGACGACGGCACGCATTGGTGTCTGTGCTATGGGTAAGTTTACGAGAGAGTTTTTTTTTGAGGACATACTGCTGACCATTAGCTGGCGTCTCACTCGGGCCGTTTCCTGAATATAAGTCTGGTATCGGCATTCTGATGGGCTCGGCCGGTGAGCTCTGGGAGTTTGGCAACCCGGAGAGCGAGGTGTCGAAGCGGTATGCCCGCGCCCTGACGACGGCTCTCAACTATGGCGTGCGGGTGACCTTTGTCGGCAGCATTGACGACCAGGTGGTTCCGTTGGAGGTATGTTGATTGTTTTTCATTACTTGATCCAAGCTAACCATCAGTCTGCCATCCACTCGCCTGTCCACCACCCCTACGTCTACCGAGCCGTGTTTGTCGACGGCCGAAGCCACGCACCAGACTTGTGAGTACTATTATTTCTTTTTTTTCAAAATATAAAAGCATCCTACTGACCCCTCAGCATCGCCCATCTCATCGGCTTCGCCTGCAAGCTGCGCAACCTCGGCGTCTCGGACCACGGCCTCGTGCGCGAGCTGTCGGTCCCCCTGGCCGGCAGCCTGTACTCGGGCGAGGGCCACTCGCGCCTCTACGACGACGCGCAGGTGTACGACCTCGCCCTGGCGCACGCGCTCGAGACGGCCGACCTGGACAGCACCACAAAAACGGCGGTGCCGTGCGAGATCAAGCGGCACGGCGGGCTGACGAGCGCCAACCCGTACGTGCTGCCGTGGATCATGCGCGGGCTGCTGGAGGAGGACTTTGTCAAGACGGAGCTGCACGACGAGACGGCCGAGCTGGTGCGGCAGTTTGAGCAGTGGAAGCCGGTGACCAAGGCGTTGAAGGACGTCAAGTACCGGCTGGAGGCGGTGCAGTCGAAGCTGTGACTCGTTGTTTGATTTTTTTCTTTTTCTTTTTTTTTCTTTTTCTTTGATTTTTCCTTATTCCCAGGTTGTTTGTTTCTTTTTTCTTTATTCCCATATTGCCTCTTCATTCCCATTTTACTTCTTTATTCCCATCCTGCCTCAACGCTAGATTACCTGGGAGTTGGCCACATATCGATACACATAGGCGTCGTGGTTAGTCTTCCATTCTGATTGTAGCAATACACTTATAATCAGACTTTTAGCACACGCGTAAGTAACGGCTTGACGTCCCACAGAACCGTTTAACGGCTTCAGCAGCGGCTTGACATCTACACCAACCTAAACGTCTACACCAACCCACGTCTACAACAATCTTATTTACAAAGTGGTGTATTATTCTAGTCTATCACATGCTTTTGCTTTTGCTTTTGCTTTTGCTTCATAGTCATAGGCTCACCTCCGCCCCAGCTTCCATTTGTAGACAATGTCCTGGATCTCGTCCCACTGCAGCTGCTTGGCACCCCCCAGCCCGGCCACCTGGGCCTCCTGCAGCACCACTGTGGGCGCGCCGCTGCCGCCGCCCGGGTTCTGCACCATGCCCTGGACGACGAGCCGCGCGACGCGCCGCAGGTCCTGCACGGTCAGGGCGTTGATGCGGCGGACCATTTCGTGCACGGGGATCTTGTGGCCGTGCACCTGCACCTGGCGGCCCAGGTCCTCGAGCTCGACCATGCGGCTCTCGAGGTTCATCAGCAGGCTCGACCGCAGCTGGTTCTTGGCCCGGCTGACCTCGGCCTGGCCCAGCGCGCTGTAGCCGTGGTCCATGGCCAGCATGCGCAGCTCGCGGCACATGACCTCGAGCATGTTGGCCGTGTCGCCGGGCCGGCACGACGCGGCAATGCCAAAGAGCCCGCTGTCGGCGTACGAGTGGTTAAAGGCAATGCACGACTCCACCCACCCGTACTGGTTGAGCACGTTGGTGTACAGCCGGCTGTACATGCCCTTGCCGGGCCCACCGGCCGAAAACGACCCGCCGCCGCCCAGCAGCGTCTGCAGCGTCGCCAGCGCGTAAATGTCGTCGGACGAGATGGGCAGGCCCTCAAAGGCCAGCTGGATGTGCGTCAGCGTCGGGATGTTGGGGTTGTGCGACGGCGGCTGCGGCGGCAGGGCCAGGAAGCCGCCGGTGTAGCGGGCAGCCTCGCGCGTGCCGGATGGGAGGACGGCGGGGGGTTGCGTAGAAGAAGAAGAGGAGGAGGTCGACATGTTTTTGAAGATGGGGATCTTGGACAGGATTTTGCTGGAGAGGGGTGATGATGTGGAGGTAGTGGTGGTAGTGGTGGCGGCGGCATCAGCGTCTGGCGAGACGTTGTCGGTGTCTGGCGAGGCGTCCTCCGTAGCCGCCGGGGTCGGCGCCGCCTTCATGCTCCCAAAGTACTGCTCGGCCAGACGCACCGACTCCGCGTGCGGAATGCCGGCAAAGGCCACCACCATGCGGTCCGGCCGGAAAAAGGCATCCCGGTAGGCCCGGATGACGTTGCCGTCAATGGCCCCCAAGCGCTCCTCCGGACACAGCAGCGGGTTCCCCAGTGTGTTGTCCTTGAAAGCCGCCATGTGCACGAGCTCGGGCAGGATCAGCTCGGGCTTGGCCCAGATCTCCTTGATCTCGTAGGCGGCCGTGTCGAGCTGCTGGCCAATCTCGTCGTCGGACAGCAGCGGGTGGCGGATGGTCTCGGCCAGCAGCTCCGTGGCCGTCGGGATGGCCGAGTTGAACGTGGCCGCCTGGTACATGAGCGACTCGCGCGACGACGCGCACTGGATGTTGCCGCCCAGGCTCTCGACGGCCTCCAGCATGCTGTCGGCCGACCGGTGCGTCGTCGACTTGAACGCCAGCCGGTCCATGATGTGGCTGGCGCCGCGCAGGTAGTCGTTCTCGTACCGCGACCCCGCGTCCACGTACACGCCCACGCCCGCAAACACATCGGGCAGCGCCTCGGACGCCACGCGGATGCCGTTGGGCAGCGTCGTGATCTCGTTGAGCTGCGTCGGGTCGTGGGCCTTGGGCACCACAACGACCGCGGGGGCCTCGGGCGGCGCGGCCGACGGCGCAGCGAAGCGCCCGCGCCCGCGCAGGGCAGTGGTCGAAAAGGGCCGGGCACGGCGGCCGGCAACGCGTGGTATTGACCGCAGCATGGTGTGTGTGTGTGTGTGTGTGTGGATGGGGGCGGGAGGGGGGGCAGACGGTACTCGTTTGTGAGCGGCGTCGGAGATGTCGAGTGAAATCTCCTCAGAAAGTTCGGCGATAGCGATAGAAGTGATTACGTAAGCGACGATAACGGGATAACGGTTTATTACATAATCCTGACACACTACGAGTACATCGAGACATCACGCTCGTACTCCAACTGCCATACATCATCTGCAGCCGTGGTCAGGCGGGCGTGGTGAGCCGATCGGCGTGACAAGGCTTGCCTGGATGACGGAATGACTCGTGGACATGTCAGCTGGTCAGAATTCTTTTTTTCCATTTGCTGTGCTTTTTCCAGCCGTCCTGGTCCCGCCTACCCTCCACCAGCCCCTCTATTTATCATGCAGCATTCCAGCTATTTTTATGATTTTCGATATTCGATATTCGTCTTTTTCTCTATCGATCTCCTCTTCTTTTCTCGCGTTTCCCTGTCCTCTTTTTTTACTTTCCTATCCTTCTCTGCAGTACGCGTACTCCGTATCCTCTTTCTTCTTATCTCAGGCCATACCCCTCCTCATGCCATGCTCACCGACATCGCGTGACTCTGCCCAAGCTACGGAGTATGATTAACCTGCATAAAGCCGCACTCGGATTCTTCCACCAGTATCTACGAGTAAACATTTGATCTTGTACTTGTCGTCATACTCGACCCGTCTCCGGACTCGAATCATACTCGTACAAAGTACAGTCGTTCCAGCTGGTCCCTCGCCTGCTTCCGGCCTTGCTGCTGTCTCACTCGCCGAGTCCCTACGCGTTCGCACTAGTTTCTGCCATCATACATCATACTCGTACTCTTGCCGAGTACTCGTACGCCCATACCGTCATACTCTACTAGTCGCTGCGAGTAACCAGTCTTTATTACCCTCTACTCAAACAGACGCAGCTCTTAAACCCCCACCGCTTCTCCTCCCTTTTCCCGTTCTCTTCTCGCTCTCCGCCACTCAACACTTCCCATTGCCACCTCAATTTAACCCGGCCCTTTTGCCATACAGGGTCCTCCCACTTGCTCCGTATTCTTCTCCCCGACCTGTTTGCGTCCTTTTACGAGTCGCCTCTGGACCCTCCTACTCGTACTCTTTATTCTATTTTGTTGACAATCTCCGAACTTGGACCACGTGACTCTACACGTGTCCCACCCTGTCTCCCCCATCACCCAGCCGCTGCAACGCTGCTGCCATCTTACCGCTGCTGCCGTCTGGTTGTTGTTGAGACTCGCCTTGTGCCCTCCAGGTCCTGATCTGCTCCTCCTCCACACTCGTACTCAGTTGACTGGCTGACACTTTTGGCCCTGCGTCTTGTCTGTCTCGTCTGTCTCGTCTGTCTCATCTGTCTCGTCTGTCTCTCCACTTCTGTTTTCGTTTCCCTCCGCCCCTTTGCTCCTCCTTTGCTCCTTCCTCCGAAACTGCACTTTCCGCCTGTTGTCTCCCTCTGTAGCTCTCTAGGCTCTTTCCTCCTGTTCTCATCTCTTCGTACTCATTTTTCATTTCTCGTTGCATCGTCTCAGGCATCTTCCTTGCATCCTCCTCGCATCCCCCTCGCATTCTCTCCCATACTCTCCCGTTCTCATCCTCGTCCTCACATATATCCCCTCTCCTCATGTTCACCCAATCGCTACCTGCGCCAGCGCCAGCGCCCTCGTCCTCGGGCATCCACGTCTCTACCACGCCGGCCTCACCGACTTCACGCAGCCGTCTACGAGGCCTCAGCTACCTCCGCAACTACACCCAGAGCCACATCCTCAACCGCGATCACAACAACAACAACAACCACAACAACCACAGCACGTCTGCCACCCCGACCTCGCCCACCACCGCTGCCACCACCGTGGGCCGGTCTGGCTCTGCCCTTCCGGACCCCGTCGACCACACCTACCCCCTCCGCCAGACACAGTCGGCTGCTGCCGCGCCCTCGACACACCACCATCACTCCGTGGCCAGCCCGACGCTCGCACCCGTGCTCTCACACCCGGCCACGTCTACGGCCGCCACGTCCACGTCCACGTCCACATCCACGTCCACGGCTCCCCAGCCTCAGATCCCCAGCGACAGCCCGCCCACACGCTCGTGGTCGCCACGCCACACCACGGGCCTGTCGCCGCCCGCTCCCGCCAGCCCGGCCGTGTCGCCCCTGCAGGCGTACCGGTCCGACATGCCGCCGTCCACGACAACGCCCACGCAGGCCACCGTGTCGCTGCAGACCACGAGCAGCACGGCGCCCTCGCTCGCCGCCAACGCGCTTGTGGCCACCACAACGGCCATGAGTCTCGACCCAGACCCGTCGGCCATGACGCGGTCACGGTCCGTCACTGAGCCGGCCGTCGGCATGCCGGGCGGCACCAACGTCGAGAGCCTGCCGTCGATCCGTTTCTCGACCTTTTACGACCCCCGTGCCACGCGGCCGTCGCTCAAGTTCACGCCCATGTCGCGGACCCTACCCACGGGCAAGGAGATTATCCGCGTCGGGCGCTACTCGGAGCGCGACAGCCAGCCCAGTGGCAAGCAAAACGAGCCGTCGGCATCGCACGTCGGCTTCAAGTCCAAGGTGGTCAGCCGCCGCCACTGCGAGTTCTGGTTTGAGAACAACCGCTGGTACATCAAGGACGTCAAGAGCTCGAGCGGCACTTTTCTCAACCACATCCGCCTCAGCCAGCCCGGCACCGAGAGCAAGCCGTACGCCGTCAACGATGGCGACATTGTGCAGCTCGGCATCGACTTCAAAGGCGGCGAGGAGATGATCTTTCGCTGCGTCAAGATGCGCATCGAGCTCAACCGCGGTTGGCAAAACAAGCTCAACGCGTTCAAGTACGTTGTTAATACGTTGTTAACCGTCACGCCTGTCATCTGTCAAGCTTGTCAAACTAACCGCCCTAGTGTCAATACCCACAAACGGCTTCGCAACATGACTAAGCCCACCGAAACCGACGCCTCGGGCCAGTCCACGCAAGACTGCTCAATATGCCTAAACTCGATTGCAGTATGTTTCCATCTATTTGTAATTTGAATTTATTGCCTTGCTAACTTCACTTTGCAGCCCTGCCAAAGTCTGTTCGTGGCTCCGTGCTCGCACACCTGGCACTATAAGTGCATCCGCGCGCTGCTCGACTCGCCTCAGTATCCCAGTTTCATCTGCCCCAACTGCCGCGCCGCTGTCGATCTGGAGGCCGATGTCGAGGACCCGCCCGAGGAGTGGGACGACATGGAGGTCGAAGAGGCCCCCGGCGACGCCGGCGCGGGCCCGTCGGCGAGCCACACCATGCCCGATCTCCAGGCAGCTGCCCCTGCCGCACCAGACGCCACAGCACAACAGCCGAGTGGTGGTGGCCAAACAACAGTCGCTGTCGCCGCTGTCGACCGCGAGCCCGACTTTGGCGAGGAGACGGCGTTTATCGACTCGGTCATGGAGGACGCCGATCGGCCACCGGTGCCGGCCATCCCCGAGGGCTTGCTGAACGACACGCCACAGGACCGTTCCGACGATGATGCCGGGCCTGTTGTGTCGCACGCCACGGTGGGACCTGTCAGCATCCCGCACGCCGGTGCGCCAGGAGCCACACTTGGGGCTGGTGCGGCGGCGGCGAGCAGCGGTGGCGGTGGCGGCGGCGGCGGTGCAGCCGTCCGGCCGACGCGCACGCCATCGCCCAGCGACCAGCTCGCGGCACCGCAGGCCGAGGGCCCGATCACGCCGCGCAACGACCACGGCCCGTGGGTGTTTGACGGCAGCGGCATCCGCATTGGCAGCAGCCGGGCCAGCATCGACAGCCGCCACGGCGAGATGCACAGCCTGGACATGGCGGCGGTCGAGATGGCGAGCCAGCAGAACGCGGCTAGTTGAGGCGGCAGCATTGCATCGCGGTATTGATGAGTCAGCATTTGCATCAATTGGCATTTGATGAATCAGCATTGCATATGCTTTGTTTTTGCGTTTATATATTGTTTCTCATTGCTCATAGTTGGCTTCTACGTGTGTCCCACTGTTCTTTTGTTTGTTTGGCTGTTTACGTCTCATCTCTGGCGTTGTATGCAATACCACATGTCGTTTAAAGTGTGATGTCTTTTTAATAACTGAATAAAGTTGATTCCTTGATTAAATGTTGACAAAAGTGAACAATTCTGATGACTCAAAATAATCAAAATCAAGGAAGCAGTCAAACAAATAAGTCTATGGTATCACCAAGCATCACTTCTTGAGCACGGCCGTCACTTTTTAAACACGGCCGCCCCCAGCTGTGCAATCTCGCGCCCCTCGCTCGTCCCGCGCCCGGCCGCCTCCAGCAGCCGCGTCCACGCCTCGGCATCGCGCGCTTTAACGGCCTCCTGCGCCGCCTTGACGCGCAGCCCGCACTTTTCGTACATGGCCATGGCGGCGCCGGGCGCGAGGCCCGTGCACTTGGGCACAAACACGGCAGCGAGGCGTGCGTTTCCCGCTTGCAGGACGAGGTTGAAAAAGGGCTCCCACCCAATCGGACTCTTCTTCACCTTGCTCATCTCCTCCATCTCGGCCCAGTCGCGCTTGGCCACGAGCGCGCGCAGACGGATCCACCAGGCAACGCGCTCGGGCACGCGGAACTCGGCCTGCAGCTTCTTGGCGCGCCCGTGGTAGCCCAGGCGCACCAGCTTGAACATGGTCTCGTTGACGCTCAGCCCCGTAAACGAGTCGGTCAGGTCGCGGTCAAAGGCCTCCTGCAGCCGCAGCAGCGTCGTCGCCTCCTTGAGCGTCGCCAGCTCAAACGCGCTCTCGCGCTGGTTGTCCGCCAGCAGCTTGGCCGCCAGCACCAGCTTGTCGGCGGCCGTGCGGCTGTCGGGCTGCCGCAGCGCCTCGCGGATGAAGACAGACGCACCGCTCTGCCGCCGGTCGTCCTGGTAGTACATGTCCTTGAGCAGCGTGTTGTCGCCCTCGCGCATCGCCGCCGACTCGACCAGCGCCGACGCCACGGGCCGGCTGCTGATGGTCTGGAAAAACGCAGCCAGCGGTAGCTTGCGGCGCAGCTGGTCAATGACAAAGTACATCAGGTCCGTCTCGCCCGACTCAATGGCCTTGTCCAGCGCCAGCTCGTCCTCCTCCATGCTCAGCAGCAGCGGCACCTGGCGGCCCGCGCGCGGCTCGTGGTTGAGCAGCTCCGTGGCCAGCCGTCCGCGGCCCTCGTCGTACGCCGCGCGCGCAATCTCCTCAAACGAGATGCCCGGCTTGCCGGCCAGGCGGTCAAACACCAGCCGGCACAGCACGTCGTCGGGCTCGGCGCCGTTGCGCACTTTGGCACACGCCCAGTGCACGTGGATCTTGTCGGTGGGCAGGTGCAGGTAGCCGGCAATGCGCAGGGCCAGCAGGTACTCGTGGCGGTTGAGCAGGCGTGCAATCAGACTGTCGGGCCCCAGCCGCTGGTACTGGTCGTAGGAGAGCGGGATGCCGATCTCGTAGAAGCGCACGGCGTTGAGCACGCGCAGCGTGTCGCACATGTCGACGAAGTCGTCGCTGTTGTAAATGTCGAGCACGGACTTGCCAAAGGACGCCGCCTTGAGCAGCTGTTTTTGCCAGTGCACATTGTACTCTTGGCCAGCAGCATTTACCTGGACGTTGGAGGAGGTTAGAGAAGGGGAGGAGTGTAAAGATGGACGGCAAGAAAGAGACCTACACAAGTATCAACGGCCTCAGTCAGGTTGGGCCGGATCAGCTGGATGTTGTCGTCGGCCTTGGGCGACTGCATCTCCAGCTGCTCGACGGCATCGAGCAGGATGGACGCCGGTGACTCGGCACCAAAGCGGAACACCTCCTCGGTCACGTCGGGCACTTTCTGCAGCAGCTCGCACGTGTCGTTTGTAATAACGCGAACGCCGTCAATGTCTAGAGGTCAGTACGGCTACCTACAAGAAAACAAAACAATGCAGTTAACAAGCTGCTCACCCTGAATAACGTGAATCCGCGCGTCATAGTAAAACTTGGCCAGCGCGCCGCCCGGGCCGACAATGTGCACCTCGTCCTCCCACGCCAGCACGACAGCGTCGTTGCCGCACCACTGCAGATACTTGGGCGACACCTTGGACTTGGCACGGTGCTCGCTGAGCCGCGTCTGGAAGTCGCTCGTGACGACGTGCAGGACGGCGGTCTCGGTGTAGAGCGCGACAAACTTGCCGTTGGGCGAGACGCCGACATGCGCAAAGGGCCCGACGTCGAGAAAGCGGTCCTCGCAGTCGGTGGCGTCGACGACGTAGACAGTAGAGCCAATGCTGAGCAGGGCCTCGACGGAGCGCGAGAGCGTGTGGCTCGGGGGGATCAGGGCCCAGCCGTGGACCTTGCCTTCGGGGCAGGCGGCGAGGACGCTGGGGCGGGGCTCAGTGTAGGACGTGACGGCGACGAGGGTGTTGTTGGCGAGGAGAGCGACAAGTCCAGAGTCGTAGAAGCTGGTCGTTCCGTTAGAAAGGACCAAAAAAAAAGAAGAAAGAAAAACCCACCGACAAGATTCGACACCAAACTCCTCGGCACCATTGCCCAGCGAAAACTGCGAAAAGTCGCCCTGCAGGTCGTTGTAGCAGCGCACGGTGCCGTCCTTGGTCACGACCAGCAGCTTCTCGTCGTCGGACCAGCCGAGCCCGCGGATCTCCGAGATCTTGTCCCAGGTGACGGTGCGGATGAGCGCGCCGGCCAGGCTGTAGATCTGGATGCTGGGCTTGGCGGCCGGGCCGCCACGGTACGCCATGATTTTGTTTTCATCACGACAGAGGGCTGGAGGTTAGCTTCAGCTCGAACCTGTGTCTGCGATCGACCTTGCGAACGACCTACCTATCGCCCCCGAGTATGGCGCGCCGGCGACGGCATAGTTGTCGAGGTCGAGGCTGTGGTCAAAGACGGCCGTGTACAGCTGCACGCGGCGGTAGAAGCTGTCGCCGACCTGCTCCCAGCCGGCAGTAGGATGTGACGAGTCCATGTCGCTAGCTCATGATCCCATGGTGGGATGTGGTGATGATGTACGACTGGACGCGATGGATAGGAGTTAGTACTCGTGCTTAGTTAGTACTGTGGATCCACAGCTAAGCTAGCAGCAGTGACGCAGGTCAGTGGCACGTGCCGTCAGCCGCCGGGGTCCACTGAACCCCACGCTGGCTTGCACTGACTGACATCGAGCATCATCAACCTCGTGACAATGTGAGTTCGCGAATCAACTTGCCTACCGCTATTGTACAGCACCCGAAATGCCCAACTGGCGCGATGAGTACCTCGCCGCAATCAAAGCTGCCGACGAGACGGACCCGGCCAGCAGTCTTTTGATAACAGCATGTATGTGAGAGGGTGATGGGAGTGTCTGATAAATATTGGGAGACAGCACTGACAGTCAGGCTCGGCTTTGCAGGACCAGGTCGCGACGCTGCAGGCTGAGAATGCGCTGCTACGGTCGGGCGGCCAGGCTGCTGCTAACCCCGCCACCAACACGACCGACCCCGCCGGTGCATCCCCATCCACCGCACAGCTGCGCGTCGACCTCGCCGAGGCTCTGCGGTCGCAGGGCAAGTTCCAGACGCGGCTCAAGGTGGTCGAGGCCGAGCTCGAGACGCTGCAGGCCAAGACGCGCAGTGACGCGCGCACGCTGCGCACGCTGACGGCCGAGCGCAACGCCCTGGCCGTCAAGGTCAGCGATCGCGACGCCGAGCTGCGCGGCAAGGCCAAGCTGGTCGAGGAGGTGCAGGACGAGCTGATTGCGCTCAACCTGCAGCTCAACATTGCCGAGCAGCAGCGCGACAAGATCAAGAAGGAGAACAAGGACCTGGTGGACCGCTGGATGCGGCGCATGGGGCAAGAGGCCGAGGCCATGAACCTGGCCAACGAGCCGTTTATAGCGAAGCGGTGACGGGGGGGGGGGGGGGGGGAGAAAAAAAAAAAAAAAAAAAAAAAATAGAAAAAAAAAAAAGAAAAAAACAACACACAACTTCTTCTTTTAAAAACAAAACCACACA